>OX411749.1:600000-863304 GCA_948252205.1 Orthosia incerta | reverse complement strand
CTTATATATATATAGATAGAAGACAGATAAAAAGATAACGAGTAGATAGCTCCTAAAACTGCACAAAAACGGCTAGCGCGGCGTTTTGTTCGGGGAGGCGCCTTAATAGTATAGGATTTAAGCTGTACTAGAAAGGAAGCATAAACATGACATCACGCAAGTATTGCCCAAACAATTAGGCAGGGACGATCCTCAGCACACTTTCATTTCACCAGTTATGAATAAGTTCCATGCAACAGTGGGGAGCCAATTGCTATTAGCCGTGCACAAATCCAGCTTCTGAAAAATTACAAATAGGAAAACCCAATAAGTTGCTTGCCAACTTGGAAATTAAATTAGAATCAAGTCCAGCTGGACCTGATACGGCAGCAGTTGCTCATGCAGGCTAACGAGGCAGTCAGAGTGAGTCAGGAGAAAGGCTATCTCTTATTAAAAATTAATATGATTGAGTAAATAATACTACTAATCATATTTCTTTATTCCCAAAAGGAAAGGATGTTAATATCTTTGCCACATCTTGGAAGTAACGCTCGACTGAGTTCGTAAAATAATTTAATTTAAAACGAGAGCTCTTATAGCAATGTATCAGTAGGGAATGAGGAAACTTCACGTGAATCCACTTAATTGTAATAAATACGAAGGCGTGTTCAATTTATTGAACATTTTATGAACACACCGATCGTAAGTATAAAATGTTTTTATGTATCTTCCGTATCAAGTAAATTGGATGAATGTGAAGGGCGCTTAGTATATTTTCCTCATTGTATACAAAGTACTTTATGATTTGCCATCCATATGTTGGCATTGAGCCTCTATGAACTGTGATAACGTCGGTCGCATGTCTGAGTGTGAGTTTCGTACACAAACTAATGTAGTTATCTACAATATTTTTGTGCCGACCCTGTAAATTTGTCTGCACGTGTAGACAACAATTGTTTGTTAGTAAAAAGATGGAATGAGATTATACTTACCCTGTTTAATTTAATCATTTTCATCATTCTATACTACTAAACGAGCTATATTTGCTTCTGCTAGCGGCTTCGCCCGCGTGAATGTCGATAATTATCTCAAGGGAACATATCTTCGGAATAAAAAGTATCATAAATGTGCAATTTCAGACTATAATCTATCTCTGTGCCAAATTTCAGATCCGTCCAGCCCTTTGAGCGTGAAGAAGTAACAAACATTCAAACAGACGCATACACACACAATCACAAACTTTCGCCTAATAATATTAGTGTGAAGTGTGATGTGATACGTTATCGAAAACGGCTCTAACGATTTCGATAAAATTTGCAATATAGGGGTTTTCGGGGTGAAAAATCGGTGTAGCTAGGAATCATATCAGGGAAAATTCGTTTTCTCCGTATTTGCACCCGAGCAGAGTCTGTCATCCAGGTACTGATCGAATGAGTTACGGAAAGGTTCAGAGCTAACATTCTAATGTTAGCTCTGAACCTTTCCGTAACTTATTAAATTATGTTTGTTACTCATATGAGCGTGTATCGAGGAAACCGCACCTTACGACGGCATCCGGAACAAACTCCACAAAATTCATTAAAAACCTGTACATCTATAGAACTTTACCAATATTCGTTAGAATTATTTGCTTATTACAAACAAAGTGTGCAACTTTTGTAATCAAATGAAACTTTTCTAATTAATATCTTCAAATCTCGGCACTGTCTTCAGATAATTGTTGAAATTTTTGTCGGTACCATGATGTGAATAAAGCAAGTTCTTTTGACTGGTGTTTTTGATAGCTTTAGATGAATCGGGGTCAGAGAGACGATGGATAATGCGATATACAAACAATATTCTTTTTGGGTGCGGATGGCGAGTCGCGAGGTTTGTTTATTACGCAGATATATTCACACAAAGAAGACAAAACAAAAACAATTTGTATTACGTGAACAAAAATGTAATACTGCGGGCGACTGGGCCCTGGGTGCCGAGCGGCCCCCGTAACTACGTTTGTGCCCAGACCCACGTACGTACTTATACACGAGGTAAAACCTCGGCCCTTTTTTGTCTTTTCACTTGTAAAAATATGTAAATAGTGTTAAAATGTTTCAGCTAAGCTCGCTTGACAGAAAATGTTTTGTTTTCAACCCAAATTGTGTAATATTATTACAAAATTTGATGTCGTGGTGGCCCAGTGGCTAAGATCTCGCCTCTCGTGCTTAAGGTCATGAGTTCAAATCCGGGCAAGTGCCGATGTGACTTTTATAAATTCATATGTATTTTCTAAGTTTATCTTGGACATCACATGCAACGATGAAGGAAAACATCGTGCGGAAACCTGGACGCAGGTATATAGTTTATTTTAGTCTGAAATAGCCAAGTCGGTGGCCTGTAGGGTTCCCAGAGGCAGTTTAATTAACTGTAGCACCAGAGGTGGCCACATCCTCACACATTAAGAAGAAGAACTCAAATTATTCGGTGAGTGATACTGATATGTAAAGTCACTAACTATTAGGTTACTATTAGGTTTAACTCCACTAGATTATGTGAGTTGTTTTAAAGTAGATCCATACAAACAGAACTACGAACTAAAAAGACGTAAAAAAGAAGAAAATCATGCTGTGCAGTCGGAGGATACATATTCGCGAGCTGGCTGACCAAAACCAGATGTTTTTGATTTTTTGAATTAACTTTTTTTATTTATAACAATTTAGTTAACATTTTTTTCGAATTAGGTACATTCAAACATATAAGTGTAATATATTTTTGAAATCACCACTTGAAAATCTTTATTTTGATACCCCACACGATGGGTTTGGAAGTAAAAAGAAAATTGCCCTCCCACAATATGGCGCCCAAAAGCCGCCATTTTTCTGTTTTCCAACTTTAATGTAGCCAGTGACGCGCAAGGTTAAGATGAATCGATTGACGTATAAATCATCAAAATCGGCCAACGCGTTTGGTCTCTGGAACGCCACATAGGAACAAATATACATACATACATACACAAATATATACATACATACATAGATAGACTGATAAACACATTACCCTCATTCGGCAATCGGGTAAAAACTGAAAATACTGCCAATATTTTACTGTAAATTTAGTATTTAGTTCAGGCACGTGTACCTAACTATTACCAGGAAGGAACATTTATATAGAAAAACGTTTTGAACATCTTACGTTTTTCTGTAAAACGATGTCATACAGACCCACGAAAAGGCATAAAAGGGAAGCTGACCACTGTGACCAGCCAATTTCTTTCAAACAACCCGAACCGACCGCAAAATGTCCGTTCAACTCGTCCCCTACCTTTAATAGCAGATTTTTTATCGAGAAGGTATCCGTGATCGATGGCAACTACCGGCGGTCATTACCCGGGGTCCCGGGTTCAATCCCGTCAAATTGATATTTTCTCCTTTCACTCCGAGCTTTAATTTCCTCGGATTCCACTTAACACGTTGATTTGACGTTTAATTAGGATCTGCGCTATCAAAATAATTCTTGTATTTCTGTCTACACCGGGCTTTGGTAATCTACACTAAGAAATAAAATGTTAACTTCTCTGCCCACTTTGAACGAAATACACTGACGTTTTAGTTGCTGCGAATACTTCTTCGAATACTTCTTGGCTCGAATATTCAGCGAGCAATGTAGAGCATAACTTCAACAAAGGTCGCAGTGTAGCATTTTCTCGGTGCCGGTAAAGAAATCGGATTCCTTTGTGTAATGTCGGGCTATCGGTTTGCTTTGTGAGGTCCAATCGCGACCTGCTTGATACACAGGCGCTGCTCCTTTGTCACTTTCGGCGATGCCTTTACATACATGTAGGTGATACTTTGTTGTACCAAAAATTTTCTTTTCAATATTAAGATTTAAGACGACGACTAACGCCAACGACCTTGAGGGAACAAAACGCGCACTCGTTTCACACCCGCGCGACCCAAAATTTAGTAGTTTTTTGTACTTTCCTTATTATTCTATGACTTTAAAAAAAAACCTCAGATCAAAATGTAGATAATTAAATTGTCTTTGAGATGGTGACAATTTTATTAAAATACGCATAGCGGTTTTGATGTGATTGTCGTTTTTTTGTCCGTTTTAGACATAACTTTACAAATTAATTACACTATGTTATACGAATGAAACTTAAAATTTTCTTAGATAAAATTTTTAAGAAAATGGTCTAGTTCAACAAATATTTTTTTCAAAAAATTACTACTAGCGGTTTCGACGTGATTCTCATTTTAAAATCAGCTACTCAAGGGTATCTGCGACTTAAGCCATTGATTTGGTTAGTGGATTATCACACCATCACACCTGTCCCCGTAACATGACGTGTCAAAACTGTCATAGATCAACTGTGCAAAAAGGGACAGCTGTATATAAGTCACTCAAAATAACCTTGCTATTAGAGCGTATGTTCACCCCTCAGGTTTCCCCGAAGAGTAAGGCAGGGGTGCTTCATAGGACAACCACATTTTGGCAGTTATGTTTAAACCCTTGCGTGCCCTAAAAGTGGATCCACGCGAGACACAATGGCTTTTTTCAAGGGGGCGAGCCTATTGCTAATAACCGGGCACAAATCTAGACTCCATTCTGCTATTAAGTAATTTTCAGATGGCGAAACCCAACAATCATCATCATCATCATCATCATATCAGCCGAAAGACGTCCACTGCTGGACATAGGCCTCCCCCAAGCGTCGCCACATTGACCGGTCTCGTGCGTCCCGCAACCAGCGGATCCCCGCAACCTTCACCAGGTCATCGGTCCACCTGGTGGGAGGCCTTCGAACGCAACGTCTTCCGGTTCGCGGTCGCCACTCCAGAACCTTTCTGCCCCATCGGCCATCCGTTCTGCGAGCAATGTGCCCTGCCCACTGCCACTTAAGTTTGGCAATTCTTCGGGCTATGTCGGTAACCCTGGTTCTCTTGCGGATCTCTAAATTTCGGATTCGATCAAGCAAGGAAACTCCGAGCATAGCCCTCTCCATTGCTCTTTGGGTGACTTTAAGCTTTCTGATGAGGCCCATTGCAACCCAACAATACTTTCCCCAATTCGGGAATCGAATCTAGGAGAAGATTTTAAACATTGATTTAATTAAAGGATTCTGTGTCTTATACAGCAATTTAAGACATCATATTTGTATCTGTTATGTTTTTGTAATCATCGAACAACAACCGGAGGGGTAATTAAAAACAAATCAGATTTCACCCAAAATCTCTGACGTAATTATAATCTCCGTTTATTCTGATATTCAAGATAAACTTCCGGGATTTTGTTCTTGATTACTCGTAACAATGTGGAACAATATCCCGGAAATGTGTACTGAAGTTCGATCACAAAGTTACCGACAGGGTGTAACACGGAAACGTGTGATCATATTTTAAAAACTGCTTATTGCCATGTAAATCTACAATTTGCTCCAAGTGCCAGGCTATACCCAAAAAAAAATGCCAAAATTTGTATAGGAGTTAATTTTTTTTTGACAATTCACTATGGCTTCCTTGGCGAAAATTGTTCATTTAAATCAGAAGTATTTTTAACCGACTTTCATAAAAGAAGAAGGTTCTTTGTTCAAGTTTATATTTGCTTTTTTTTTGTTTTCATGTATGTTCACCGATTTTTCCATTAATTGTGGACTGATTTTGTGATATTGTTTTTGTTTGAAAGGGTATGTTCCCAAATTAGTCCCATTTTAATTTAGTGAAGACCTGATGAAGAACTTCGGAGTGCTAATTAGCTAATTATCGCAGAATTAATGTGGCACGCGTTACTTTTTGTGATTGGCTGTTGAAAATTCATCCAACCAATTACAGCAGATAACGCGTGCTTGACAATTTGCCACATTAATTCTGCGATGATTTAGAGGTGAGAAACTCGGCTTTAGACAATAGAAAAAAACAATTGACTTTTTCCAATTCGGTTGGAGTGGATAATAGAAGTCTTTAATAAATGACGGCAAATCCCTCAGGATTACTGCCATCGCATGTCTGTTCATTGTTTATACCATTTCATAACAGAACATCACTCAGTACCGTATACCTTGATACACTCTCATTTCAAAGGTTATGTTCAGTTTGCATGATATTCGGGTAATCTATCCTGGCAAAGAACCTACCTTACTAAAGAACTTGCCTATTAGGTACAACTGAAAAGTAAAAATAAAAAACTTTTCCACAAAAAAATACTACTGACATCCAAATAAAAACACTACAAAGTGAACAATAACTTTGATTGGTAAAATTGGTACCTACTAAAGACACCGACTTCCAAAAAGAAAGTTATTTTTCACTTTGTAGTGTTTTTATTTGGAAGTCAGTAGAATTTTTATATAGAATAGTTTTTTCTTCATCATCATCATCATCATTTCAGCCGAAAGACGTCCACTGCTGGACATAGGTCTCCCCCAGGCGTGGCCACATTGACCGATCCCGTGCGTCTCGCATCCAGCGCCTTCCCTCAACCTTAACCAGGTCAAGGTCAGGTTATTTCTTAAATATTTATTATGAATTTATTAATATTTACACCCTTCCATTACACCCTGTATGGTAAACTCCCCTTAAAACATCCATGTAATTGTTGTTAATGCCCTGCGGCGGTGATAATATTATCTGTACTGCAAATATTCTGTTTCGCCGACAAAACAGACGAGACTTGTTTAACTTTGATATTTTAAACGATTGTTTTCTTCAAACTTGGCCTGTCCGACAGACTAGCTAATGATCTGGGAGTGGAAGATGTTTGTGAAACAGTTTTGTTATGGTTTTGTCTTTTGATTAATTGATTGTTGCTTGGTTGTAGATGATTTTTTTTATGTTGTACCTAAAATGTATAGACCTTAAACCTTACTGCAGGCGTTTGTACTGGCGTAGGCGTAAAGACGGAAACACAATTACGTGTAGTGGCGCAGCGTGGCGCGGGCTCCGCCAATTAAACGACTCTGTTCTAGCCTCGTCATAAGACAACGAGTTTTGTAGTCAATCAACCGTCAGAAAGCGCCACGCCACGACACGTAAGTGTGTTTCCGTCTTAACGTTAAGTTGTTTGGGCAAGAGCCGAAAAAGTTTTCAAAAATATTCCGCACAGGCATCTAAAAACGTCTAATAATCTGAACACAAACATAGTCGCTAAGTTTTTACATATTTTACATGTTTGAAAATTATGTTTATGAAAAAATATCAAAATTCTTCCATTATGCTAGTCCCATTTTCACCTTTAACAATTCATTATTACGATAGTTACAAACCGCTCCTATAATTAATAAACCGCAATATTTCAATTTAAATCCAATAATATTTTCAACGTACCGACTGGTCTGCTAAACAGTTGTCCGGACTGTTGACACGATCACTAAACCGTTGTCCGAACTGCTAGAAGCCGGTGCACTGAGTTATGTAACTGTGTCCAATGACAACGACAACTGCGAGATGCCTCATTTCTTCTCCCCTCTAATTTCTTATCAAAATTACTCATTGTATTCTCCTGGATACGTTAGGTAAGTTTTCTTTGTGGTATAAAATAAATTCTTCTATCACCGGTTTCACCCTCGTGAAAATCGGAAATTACTCCAAGAGAACTTACTCCCGGGATAGATAGTCTTAATCCAGGACATAGTTTACCCTTGTGCCAAGTTTCATCGGAAATAATTCGGCCGTTATGACTTCAACACTTCAATAGTCGAAAACGTAACAAACAAACAGACATAGTTGCTTTTGCATTTATAGTGCGTGGGAAAATTTTGTATTTTATTATCCCTATGGAACATATCGGGACGAGAAGTATCCTATTTTTTATCCCAGGTTTTGGTCTATCCATATGCCAAGTTTCATCAACATTCATAAGTTAACAAACAGACAGATTTGCTTTCTCTTTTATAATATTACTATGAATAGAAATAATACTCTCAGATGGATAACTTAATACTTCAACTAGAAATAAGATGTGGGTGAGTTTAATAAGTAGACGGTGTACGAGAATAGTGATCACTGACAAGCAAGGGCGGTCTACCTACAAATCATGCTGAAGTTATTACTTTACACTACTACTACTACTATTACTGTACTGTGTTATTTATTAGTTACTGTTGAGACTGCCGTGGCGTTGCAGTGCATCAGGGGTGTTTGCGGACATAATCATTGATGGTTTCGCCGCCATTATTAGAAAAAGATGTGCCTCTCTGATGACGCGTGTCCGCGGCAGTACCAACACTGATCTCAGTGTGCTCTCAGATCGGTGGGATGCAGATGTGGATGCAGCTCCACGCTGAAGTGTAGTTATATCTTTTAGTTTTATATGTCTGTCAAACAGACTAACACTAGTATTTTAAGTAAATTGTTAGTAATCCTATGGAGTTCTTCTAAAATAAAAGCTTTTTTTTTATTAAACGTGAACTAGGCGCAACTGCCTGCCTCGTTAGTTTATTGGTCGCGAGCGCTACTGCTGAGCACGAGGTCTTTGGTTCGATTACCAGATCGGCCAAAGTGTTATTAGGTATTTTCGTATGGGATCTTTCAGTAGCAACCCAGCGTCTGAATTTGTTCCCATTTGATAGCTACAGGCTCGTCTCCTGCTATGTCGGACTTAGATATAACTCGTGAAAGGCTCAGGAAAGGGCTATACTTACCTCTAACTGTTCGTTGAATAACGACTTTATTCTATTTTTCTTTCTCTCTCAGTTACCGACTAAATGCATAGATACATTCTAAACTCAAAACGAAAACGTAGAAATCATTCCTTCCGACCCGCAGTTTCCAGCAAAACCATCTTAAATCGTAATGGCGATCCCAATAAAGGCTAGTTGGCGCAATAAAAATGAAAATCACATAAACGGGCGGTCGACGCCGGCAGCCGTAGCTTACGACTAACCATCGGTTGGAGTTAAACGACAATAACGTCGCGGTGCAACCCGCCCGGAATCACATCCCAAGACTCGGGGACGACTGATAAACAAGCAGCTGGAAACGAAATTATAATAACTTTACGAGGTCTGTCGAGGGCACGGAAATTAGGTTTTGATTTAATCTGATTCGGTTGTTGAAGCTTGATTAGAATTAAGCCCACTATGCTAGCTTAATTCTAATTAGAATGTATCGAGGTAGGACGAGTTATACAGCTTTGATGATAGAAATGGCATGGTGGTTATGAGTTTGAATTACTGCGATTCTTCGTGGGATTGTGTTTTGTGTGTATTTGATGCCATACATAACCATAAGAGTTGTAACTATTGGTGATTTTAAATAATGTTTTTATTTGTTAAGTCAATCTATTTTTCATTGCAACACTATATGGCCCAGTTTTTAACCATTAGTTGAGTTAACTACGGGTCAAAAAACTAGGCCTTAACAAGCTATAACTGACATTTTGATAGAGGCTCAAAACTATGCTGTGATAAGTTTGAAAATAAACTATACCTTAAAAATTATTTTTAAAACAAGATTTTTCCGTATACTTCTCAGCAAACCCTTTTATTTGATATCCAAATTATGGCAGTGCACAAAAATTAACTAGTCCGCCATCTTAGGCCATCCGCTATATTGGATTTAGAATGAAGTCACTTACCAAAGCATGCATTGTCATCCAAACTAAACGTGTATGCAACATTTCACTTTAATCAGTGGAGGATAACTGCTTTAAAATTCAGTTGTAAGATTTGACCCGAACACACTTACATACATACATACATACATTGCAAGTTATATAAAAGCTTGTAATAATAATGAATAACGACTTTGCAGTTAAACCAATAATTAGAAGTAACTCTCAGAAGCGATGAGATTAAAATAAAATTATTTTTCTCTTTTAAAAAGTCATTTCAGAAGTTCACTTAAAATCCGAATATAAATGAAATAAAGAGCGGTTCGAAATTCTCCCGTGTTCGGGTATTAAGTGAGGGGATGAAATAATAGCTCATTTGTCAGGAGCAGATGAAGGGTTGAGGGGAGTGTGAGCGGCCATATTTAATGTGCACCTTTTTTCAGGTGTTACTCTTTTCAGTTACATCGTGGCATAAATTGTGAGTTCAAGTGACGTGTTGCCGGTTTCATGCCTTATTAAATTAGACTTTTCTAACTGCTGCATTGTCATGGTTTGAAATGACAAACCGATTAGAATTTTTTGTTTTTTTTTTTCTGATAATTGGATTCTCAAGTACTTAGCTGCGTTTTTCATTGGAGTAACTAACGTCACTATTTCGTTTTATAATCCGAATCATATAGGCACTATAATTCTGTTTGGAAGTGTAAAATATAAGTACTCCCCACGTTTAAATACTGTTGCAGAAACAGAAATTTAAATATAATAATATCCAATTAGGCAGTGTACCCAGTGTCCGTACGCGGGCGCTCGTTCCGGCGCCGTCCCGCATTGCGACACTCGCTTTATTGTCGCGCTGTCCGGTGGCCGCTCGCGCTTTACGCAAGGGTAAGCAGGCCTCCAGGTGGCTATTACAATAGGTGGTGTAGGATAAAAAATAGTAACTGTGTAAGAAGAGAAAGGAAACTTAGTTCTGAAAAGTAAAAGTATAAGATAAATAATTTTTAGGTTTCCGTAGCCAAATGGCAAAAAACGGAACCCTTATGGATTTGTCATGTCTGTCTGTCTGTCCGTCCGTATGTCACAGCCACTTTTTTCCGAAACTATAAGAACTATGTTGTTGAAACTTGGTAAGTAGATGTATTCTGTGACTACCCTTAGAACTGAAACTCAAATTTATTTTTCAAACCCATACGTGGGGTATGTATGGATAGGTCTTCAAAAATGATATTGAGTTTTCTAATATATTTTTTTTCTATACTAAATAGTTTGCGCGAGAGATACTTCTAAAATAAGAGAAAGATAAAACTGAAAAAAAATATATGATGTACATTACCATGTAAACTTCCACCGAAAATTGGTTTGAACGAGATCTTGTAAGTAGTTTTTTTTTAATACGTCATAAATCGTAAACCGCAATTTACCAAGTACGGAACCCATCGTGCGCGAGTCCGACTCGCACTTGGCCAGTTTTTAATTAAAGGACCCTTAAGTTAGATGTAGCAAAACCATTTTAAGCTGGCCTCTTCTATTAAAACTTTTTACTACGCTAAGGCAACCCAAGGTCAACTTGTTTCCATCAACATGTACCTTTATAATGTACCTTACGTAGGGTTCTGAATTAAATTATAATAATCCCCTAAATCTGTATACTTATGTGTAACCTATATGTGCTGTGTATTTGTATCTCCAAATAAACTTGCTAAGTCCTTGGCTCACTGTTCTCTGTGCGTCCTTCAAAGCTAAATCTGACCTCTTTGATAGACGTACATAGACTCACAAAACCCTAAAGGGCCTTTAGATGGTGCGTCAAAGACACGGTTACAACACAAATGCAATTCGCAATATACTCTGCTACCACAATATATCTGATTTCGTAGACCTAAGTATCGATGTACATCTGTAGTTTTGCAAGTGTCTCATAAAGCCACAAGTAGTCCATACAAGGTATTAAAAGCTTGTGGTAAGCTCAGATTAGCCTAGTATAGTCTAAAATAAACACGGTCATAACCGGCTGATTCCTGCTCTTGATTCAACTCTTACTCGTTCGTTTTTATGTCATGACTGCTAGTACCCACTCGGTATTGTTTTCCTTCATTCTTAAAGTTCTATTATAAGTTTGTTTTTATGGCTTTATAGGGGCCAAGGATTTTATCGTACCTAACTGCTAGACGATGATTTAAAAACATGACCATCCTTCTCAAGCAGTCGATTAAAATGCCATTCAGTTTTTCAATGACTGCAGATGAGGTTTCAGTTATGTGGACTGTTAATAAAGAGCCAAGTCAGCGAACAAAACTGACGATTAGGATGATTTTAAGTCTGACCGTAATTAATTAGATGTCAAGAGGCTGTAGATAAGTAACACACTGTTACGCGTATGGGATTATCAAGCGCTATCGAAATGTGTCATGATAAATCCCATACATTTTGGCATTTCGTCTATCTTCATAACTGACATCAAAGGACACTTGTCGTGTGCCTTTTTATTTTTTTTTGCCTCTGGAAATGCTCATGCATACTGCACTACCACGGGAATTGAGTGCCTAAGGTGAGTGAAATCAACTTTTTATTTGCATTCTCCGCTAGTTAAAACAATCAGCCACAAAATAACGTGAAGATTAAAACGGCTCATGGTAGTACTTTCCTATCCATTTTGGCGACTAGTAAATAAAGCGAGCAGGCAAGTGATCTAGTCGCATCTGCACAGATAGTGGCACACTGAGCGGCGCAGTGAGCGGGCAGCACTAAACACGCGATAGTCTGGCACTGTGCCAGCAGGCTGCGAGCGTCGGGCCTGGTGCAGAGTGCGCGCGGTGACTAGTGCGGGAGCGCGCGCGGCGCAGTGAGCGGGCAGCACTAATCACGCGATACTCTGGCACTGAGCCAGCAGGATCGCGAGCGGCGGTAGCGCAGCAGCGACAGGCTTGTCCAGAGTGAACATAAAGGCGTGCGCTCTAAGAGATATATAAGCCGCAAGCCTGAAAATGTTACGTGGACAATGTCTTACATTGTGGCATTACAACAATCGCAATCGCTGTTTAGAATGAAACTTTGTTGGAGCCTCTGGTGGCCACAATCTGTTGTTAAAAAAATGGACGATCGCATGCTAACGAGGCCGCTCGGTCATGACACACTAAAGCTTGGCTTTTTAGCAGAGCGATTCCACCGATACTGGAAATTCACGTTTGCCATACCGCCACTGCCGCAGCTGCTGCGATCGGGTGAAGTGAAGCTTAAGCGGCCACCATAGTCACTTCATATATTTGATACACCGCGCCCGACCTAGCACCCGCGCAAGCTTCTCACCCTGACCACAGCCTCAAGCGTACGGTGTGCCAGTGTGTCACTCCCCTTTTTAGTTCACTGCTCTACTGCTGGACGAAACATGCGGGTCAAGTGTAGTACTGGGATTTTTTTATTTGAATTTAGTTGTTCATAATGGACAGATGGTATAACCAAGGTCGTTGAGAACAGCTGGATGTATGCAGTTCAAGATCGTTTGAAACGAAAGTCCTGGATATTTAAGATTGTGCCTTCTATGATTACTGCCTTCATAATTTAGATTTCTTTACTTACTTCCGATCACATAACATGTATGTATTTCTTAATTTTACTCTTTTTTATTGGGTTTTCCATCTGAAATATCACCGTAGCAGCCCGGAGTCCGGACTTTTACCCGGTTGACGGCAATAGGCGCCACCCCTATGGTACCTAAACATAAGTGGCGAAATGTTGGTTTTGTGGTGTTATGTAATCTTATATTGGTATTTTTGCAATCACCCAATGATTTTTAACCGACTTACCAAAAAGAAGGAGGTTCTATGTTCAACTTTATGTTATTTTTTTTTGTGTATGTTCACCGATATCTCCGTCAATTGTGGACCTGTGTTGAAAATTTGTTTGGAAGAGTATGTTCCGAAATTGGTCCCATTTTAATTTGGTGAAGATCTGATGAAGAACTTCGGCGATATACAACAGAACTTTTTAATAAATAACGGCAAATCTTTCGGAATTGCTGCAATCGCATGTCTGAGAAAGACAAAAGACAAAGACAAAAATATTTTATTTCAACTAGGCCACCAAGCGGCACTTTTGAATGTCATAATTAAAATTAAAATTGATTCTACCGTGCATTCCTTTTATTATTTATCTCATTTCATAACATAACATCACGCTAGTACGCTCTTAAGGGGTACACAGATGTGTTCAGTTCAGTTTCTGGCACTATATGTACCTTACTAAACTAGAAAAAGAAAGAAAGAAAGAAAAAGTGTTTATTCACCACAAAAACGACATACTAAACACTAAACTACTAAACTACTTGCCCATTAGGTAGGTACAACTAAAAAGTGAAAACCAAAAAAACTTTTTACAATAACATACTACCGACTTCCAAATAAGAAAACTAAAAAGTGAAAAATAACTTTATTTTTGGAATTCGGTGTCTATAACGCAAAAAATTGGTACCTACCAAAGACACCAACTTCTAAAAATAAAGTTATTTTTCACTTTGTAGTTTACTTATTTGGAAGTCAGTAGTATTTTTTTGTAAAAAGTTTTTGTTTTTTAGATCGTAGTAAGACGTAGCAAAATCACATCGCATGAGACATTGATTCTTTATTTATCACACCGTTAATCCCAGGAAGGGTATTCAAGTATGTAATAAAAACCCACATCAATCACTATCGTAATCATTGCTGGCCCCTCTTCTCCAAGGGAGTCGTAACCCGACACTACTACAACTTGTAATTAATACATTATAATGAAAGATATTACTCACAGCGGCCACAGCAATGAAATAAAGTAAAGAACATGAGATTACAGAGTGCAATGCCGACTGTAATAGGTTTACAATCAGCCGGCGCGCTTCGCAATCAATCAGTCTGGCACTCTGCCGCCCCCCTGAGCTGTACGGCGTGGCGATATTATCTATATGAAGATAAAGCTTCATAGTTTTTAATCAATTATGTTTGTACGTTCAGTCACTGAATGAAATAGCTAAGCACTATTACGTCCTTTTTCATGAGGCATGAATATAATTAATCTTTTAACTACGAACTGACAACATCTAAACCAATCTTTTGTAGAGAATAAATTGTTTGTTCGTTTGTAAAAGGTACCTAATAATATGTATCTGGAAGAACTGGTTCAAAATTATTTTCACTGATGAAACCTTCACTTTTCCAGTGTGCAGTACATGTACTTCATGAGGATAGCATAGGATAGAATAGATGGACCCCGTTTTCCACACATAGATTTCCATTTGGTCCGTTGTGCGTGCAGGCCTCCTCTCTGTGCGAGAGAATGTCCGTAATCAACCACGCGGGCCCGGTGCGGGCTAGTGGAAGTCACAGATGTCTTTGAATTTTTGGTATTAGGACATACCGGCTTCCTTACGACGTTTTTCTTCAACGTTTTGAGAATAGTGGTGATGAAATAATTTACACAAAGTAATGCGCCTGCCTAGGTTCGAAACCACGATCTACAACTTGTAAGTCATGGCCGTTAACACTGGGCCACCACTTCTCTTACTTCATGAGGTCGACCAAAATATATGCGATTAACGCATGTATGATAAAACGCTACTGCGAGTCAGCAACACACTGAACATCGACATCACCGGGAATGAAGCTGCAGGAGAAAACTAGATTGATTTCAAAAGCTTACCGAATAAAGGTGTTTTCAAGATTTTGTTAATAATTTAATCTAAACATGTCCGATTTTAGTAACGACTCATTAAAATAAAGACTTTCAGCGAATTACACCGAATAAATCTTTTGATGTTTTACTTTCTACGAATTTGGTATTATTGTCAGATGTGTGGGAGTACCCTTCTTGTTAAGAAATAATAAATGTTTATATAAGAGTTGCTGTAGTAATAAATTGTTCGTTGAAAGTAAGGTCTTCTTGAAAACAGCCGATTTTATCACAAGGATACTTACATAATTATCTAATCAATTTGAGATATTTAAAAGACAATAACTTGTTGTACGTTGTATATGTGAGTTCAAATGTTTGTGAAAGAAATTCCTAGTATGGGGCAAAGAAATCTAAAAAAAAACTTACAAGCTTGAATAAAATTACATCTAGATATGATTATTTGAATTAAAGCAATCACAAGACCTATACACTTACACATAAACATCACGTCATTTTCCCATAAGGGGTTGATAGTATTTACAGAGCGGCACCTGCTACAATCCTTACATACTCCTTTTGCTTCGTTTACGTTCATACATCTAGTTATCACGCATGGTTTTATTATTGTAATCGCAACTCAGGTCCCCAAGATGATGATGATGATGGGGAATACCCCCCACAGGAGTGTCTGGTAACGGCGCATAACTGCGCTATCTCTCCGTGGTGGCGCAGTATGCCCAAGATGATACTGGTTCTTCTTAGTTTAGGCACCAATCTCCAAACAAACTGATTGTTAAAAAAAATAGTTACAGATAAGACAATTATAAAATAGGTATATGGCAATGTGACAATGATCAAATAAACTTATTTTATTTACACTCACAACGTAATGTCCCAAATATGAATTCAAAAATTATTGTACAAACACGTACTTTATATTCGTGGATAGGTAAAATTAAAAAAAAAAACATTACAGTGCAACATTTGCCTTCGATTTTCAAACAACTGCATCAAAAAATAACTATTTAATTTTTATAATAGCACACCGTAACTTATTAACTGGCGCGTATGGGCTCATTGAATTAATGTAGAAATGTAGTGTCATTGTCTATGGATGCGCGCGCTGCGCAGTGCGTGTGAAGATGGAGGTATGGATGCGCAATGAGAATCTAAATTACCCGCCATACCACATTTATTCCGTTTCCACTTTTGTTTTATTTCAACTATATGAGTGAAAATAAAGTATTGTATGCAACGGCATATAATTACGTATGAAAACACTCGCATGATATTATTATTCGGCTTCGCCTCATGTGATAAGCCCACAGTTGTGTTTTAATAACCCCTATTATATGACCATTGCATAAACTACTATTAATACGCACCTTATTGAACTTTGCAAACCCACTATTTCAAGTATCTACTTAATTAGAAACAAATCTTCCACTATTGTATTAATTAGTTGGTGTGCGAAAGTCCATTAGCTTATGTGCATGTGTGTGTGTGAGGCTCATCAATCAGAGAAACAGAAGATCAAGGTCAATGCGGGTGCAGGTCAGGGGTGACGTGACCTCGGCAGGGCTACAGGGGTTACGGGAAAGTTCCTCTTCTCATTCTTGTTGTGTATTGTTTTGTCTCATCTTACTACTAACATAAATCCAAAAAAAAATATGGATTTTTGTTACTCAATCACGTCAGAACAGCTGAATGGATCTAGAAGGACACAGAGATAAATTATAGTCTGCACATAGGCTATTTTAGGGTTCCGTACCTCAAAAGGTAAAAAAACGAACCCTTATAAGATCACATTCCAGTCCGTCTGTCCGTGTGTCACCACCGATTTTCTCAGGAACGGGTGCACGTCGCAAGTTGAAATTTATACCAGATAAAAAGACATGGGCAAATTTGGATTGTCGCGAAAACTTCAACCACGAACTTTGGCTAAAAGTAAGGTTTTACAGTACAAATAAAGGAAAAATGCCAAAAATAAAAAAGTTTAAAATTAAGGTAAATTTTGGTACTTAAAAGTTTTCGCGGATATCTAAATTTGCCCATATCTTTAAAACTTAGCCACCAATAAAAATTATACCAATTTTATTATGACGGTATAATGGGTAGGTACGCACTTGACCGGTTTTTTTTCATATTTCCACGCGAACGAAGTCTCGGGCAACAGATAATAGTTTTATAAGTCTGAGACTTTACTATAAGGTTAAATTGCGTGTTGGATTTTAATTTTCCGAAACATTTATTTTTACAAGTTTCACTTCGAAACATTTTTACTTCTAATATAATTTTGTAATATCTATGGTCGTGCTTTATTTTACACTGGATTTTTACTGCGGCTTCATTCCCGTGACGTATCCCACAACCATTTTTCCAGGATGAAAAGGAACTCTTAACACTCAGATATATTTTCAATCGACTTCAAAAAGGAGCAGGGTGGTGACCATTTATTTATTTATAGTTAATTGAAACGATACAAAGACCAATTAAAATAATTAACATAGAAATATAATATTAGAATGTTGACAATTGTGTCACATAAAATCAGTCATTCACAAAACAATACAATGCACAGTGTTATGCCAATGTAATCTAAATAAAACAACACAATTGCATAACATGGCACAGTGGAATGACAATATTAAGTAATTCAAATATAATCAAAATGGCACCGTGGAATGGCAATACATAATCAATAATTCAAATAAAAAATACAATTAACATGGAACAGTGGACACCCTCGCATACTTACTCTCACAGAACACCAGACATGCACGCATTAGTTTATTACATTCGTCCGCAAACACATCATATTCAGGATTGGCAGTCAAGAGGGCACTGAGCATCCTCAAAGCACGAAACACTGGGCTGAATAGCCCTGGCGACAGTTCTGGGTGGTGGTGGTGCGAACAGGTCGTGACGGCGACTCTGGCGGTGCCCAACGTATTTGCTGGGCACAAACAGTCGTCTTTACCATAAGCTCTTAGAGTAAAGTTATTTTGAGTGTGTGTAAGTGACAGATGTATATGACTTGTATGCATCTGCCCCCTACGCACACTCAAAATAAACTTACTCTAAGAGCTTATGGTCACTCCCCCCGTTCCCAATTCGACTATATATTTTTCTATGTTTGTAACGCGATAAAATCGGTCTGTAATTCTCCACCAAGGAGAATTACGGACCGATTTTGATGTTTATTTTTTTATTTGATAGCTGGTGCTTCTTAAGTGGTCCAATTTAATAAAGATCTGACGAGGAGTTTTATTTAATCCTTAATAATGCGTATTTTTCATGTTAAAATAAGGTACATACTAAAAAGAGAATTAAAATTACACAAATTAAAATAATTTTTAATTTATGTTATTTAAAAAATATCGAAATACGAAAAACAATAGGTACCAAAGACACCGACTTCGGAAAAGAAAGTAATTTTTCGCTTAGTAGTGATTTTTTTGTGAGTCGATTTAATATTTTTGTTAAAATGAAAAATTTTCGATATCAGATCCGTTTCCCAGAGATTAAACTTTAAACAACTACACGCTTTTACGACTTCATACCATTAGTTTAGATGACTAGTGAATTAAAAATACTTCAAACGGAAGACAAACAAGGCGTCGCTCAGTCGCCGTTCAGTAATAAAGTGTTGAGAGAGCTGTTGTCCATAATTGGCGCGCGGTGAGTGACACGATGGTGAAGGCTCGGTGACGACACGACGTGGTGATGGAAGTGAAGAGTGACGGGATTGTGAACAACGATCGATGACATAAAAACTAGAAACTAAAAAGATCAATTAATTTATATTTACCTATATCTGACTATACTGTATTGGGTTGTGTTTGTCCCGACGAAAAAAAAAATAATTTATGAAAACAATAAAATAACTCATATCAGGTATAAACCGGTACTTATTAATAGTACATCTATTGACATAAACCGCACACAAATCCAGAGAAGGAAACAACATAATGAAACATTGCCTGACACTGTAATTGTAACCAGGACCTTATCCCCAGCAATAGTTCTTGCTGCAAATGAACTATTAAGCAGATCAAATATCCTTTAATTTTCATTAAATTTGTCTCTTATAACCTGTTACGTATCATCAAAGTCGATTCACTTTCCACCTCTGCTGTCAGCAACAACTACATCACAAGCTATAATATGTCAGTAGGATAGGATACGATAGGATAACCTTTTCCGCATTTAGACTCAGTTAGTCCATTGTGTGTACAGGCCTCTTCTCTGTGAGAGGGAATGGGCCGTAATCCACCACGCGGCCCATGGATGTCACATGTCTTCGAATTTATAGTTCTAAGACATGCCGGTTTCTTTACGCTGTTATCCTTCACCGTTTTTGAGAGCAGTGGTGATGAAATAATTTACACAAAGTAAAGCGACTGCCTGGGTTCGAGCCCACCTACAACCTGTAAATCGCGGCCGTTGCCACTGGGCCACCACTGCTCTCACATTTCAGTAGGTAACATACTCGTAAATATAATACTAACATCATACCCGCCGGACAGTTCCCGGGCGCGGGTAATAACAACCGGGCCGGTTCCCGGAACGGATCGATCGCTGAACCTCTCTGCTCTCATCTCGTATTATGAAAGTATTACAGGCAATCGGGTGATGAGGGATTAGTTAAATTTTGTTCGGACCACTTTGGTGGCACTGAAAAAAATTTACAGTAAATACCTGTAAGAGATTGCCTAGTGCGATAAGTCCGCCCATTGTATACTTGTTTTTGTGAACGTTTTTCCTGTATGTTTTTTGTGGTGTACAATAAAGTATATAATAAATAAATACGTTATTTTTATGTTGGGCTATAAAAGCATGTTTCTGCGTACAACCTGTAAATTTTAGCTTTTGGCGCGATTCCGATGAAATGATTAATTGAAATAAACTTTAAATAATAACACAGATAAACAGCAGTTCTCCAAAGGAATGAAAATCTTTTTGTATCAGCTACAAAATCGCATGATTCCCTGAATTCATCTTTCTGTAAAACTGACCTCAAAAAGTCTTAGACAGAGACAAGTTGAAAGATAGTTGAAAGTATTTGTTCAGCTGTGAGAAAATCCTGGTCTGACACCACTTAATTCTGACTATAATGTCGGTACATATCTCGTCACTATTCATCAAATAGGCAAAAATCCTCTTACACACATACCATTTCTGCTGGTTAACATTCACGACGGTTCATCCCGGACTCATAAATATATAACGTTCAATATACAAACAATCTCGCAGATTTATAGTGGTTTAAATGTAGTCGGACGCGTAAACATATCCGCGGGTAATGGTGTCGTATCCCGCCATGTTCTGCGGATACAAGGAGTTGTGGTACATCATTGTTTTAGAGCATCATGAGTGAGTTCAAGAAAAAGAGTTGCAGGCAGTAGAGCACCTGTTTGTGAAGTTCATTTAATTTGAAATAGGTTAGTAGGGTGTCGTGAAACGATGTTTGGATTGAAAAAATATCAATATGGATAGTAAAAGGATGAATATTTAAAACACGACGCCAAATTTCAAAATGATTTTTCGATGTCGCTTGTCAATCCCATACAATTTTGCCTTTTTAACCGACTTTACAAAAAGGAGGATGTTCTATGTTCGAAGTTGTTTTTTTTTTGTTTTTGTTTTGTTTGTCTTTGTGTAAATTATTTCATCACCACTGCTCTCAAAACGATGAAGGAAAACATCGTGAGGAAACCGGCATGTCCTAGAACCAAAAAATCGAAGATATGTGACATCCACCAACCCGCACTGGGCCTGCGTGGTGGATTACGGCCCATTCCCTCTCACAGAGAGGAGGCCTGTGTCCCAGCAGTGGGAACATTAATAGGCTGATGATGTGATGTGTGATGTGATGTTTACCGATATCTCCGTCAATTGTGGACCGATTTTGAAAATATTCCGTAAATTGTTTGAAAGAGTATGTTCCAAAATTGGTTCCATTTTAATTTGATGAAGATCTGATGAAGAACTTCGAAGATATACATCAGAACACTTCAATAAATAACGGCAAATTTCTCGGGATTACTGCAATCGCATGTCTGTTTATTGCTTACACCATTTCATAACATAACATCACGCCAGTACGCTCTTAAGGGGAGCGCAGATCTCTCAATTCACCGGTTATGTTAAATTTTCATGTTTCCTGCGTTATAGGTGTCACTTAACAACTGGCTTATTAGGTAAGTACAACTTAAAAGGGAAAAATAAAAAAAAATAATTAGAATGTCACTTGCCTAGGGTCTCTGGTGCCATAAAAGCAGGCAGATTTAAGTTTTAAAGCTGCAAACCGCAGCAAAATTTTGCAATTTCCTTCTTTCCAAAGGTGAGGACTTTATCCTTACATCCTTTTTATCCATTAGACTAGTAATCCAAACCACTTAAAAGTAAATAATTTAAAAACCAAGCTAAAGACGCGAGTTGTCATGAAGCAGAAAGCTAATTAGGATCAATCTCCCGAAGCAGAAGATTCTTAGAACGACTCCACGCTGTCCGCCTTGTTAGTAGAATAAATAAGATTTTCCGCTCAACAGATTTCAGCAAAGTTTTTCTATTTAGGCCGGTCTCATGTCACAGTCGCAGACGTTTCAGTAATGTCTATACAAAGCCTCTTAGGAATACAGTTTTTCAAGTACTTTTGCTCATTAATTTTGGTAAGATTTCAGTAGATATGATATTATTTTTGGTAAGTTTACCCTGGGAATTGTTAAAGGTAGAAAGGTAGAATGTTCATTTTTGTGACAAAGTAATTTAAGTTCTTTTATTCCTTTATAAAGTTTTTGAGAAAAGATTTCAAAGATAGGGTGAAACCTGGGTGAGCAAGTGCTTATCTCATGACTATTGACAATTTTAATATCAGTTTTGCAAGAATAATCGCCGATTTCTGAATTCGAAGTAGACAATACAAAACTTTTAACAATTACCTTCATATAATGTTAACACGAAATTCGTAATGTTAACACTATAAAGCTCTCGCTACTCCTGCACAACAAAAATGTATGATTCAAGTAATGTTTAGTATTTATTTCTGTACAAGTGATTTGTAATCTTGAGAAAAAACACTACAAAGTTAAAAATAACTTAAATTTTGGAAGTCGGTGTTCCTGCTTTTGTTTCCTCGTTTTTTTTTGACACCGACTTCCAAAATTTAAGTTATTTTTCACTTTGTAGTGTTTTTATTATTAAGTCGGTTGTATTTTTGTAAAAAAGTTTTTTTTATTTTTCACTTTTTAGTTGTGGTTCATAATAGACCAGTTCCAATATATAATACCCAAAGAAAAGACAAAATAGATTAACCTAATAACATTAAACTTAAACAAAACCCATGGAATGAGAGTATACCACCTGAACTGGTGTGAACTGTTCACACCTGAGTACCTCTTTAGAGCGTACCAGTGTGATGTTATGTTATGAAGTGGTGTAAACAATAAACAGAATAGCTATTGCAGCTATCCCGAGTGATTTGCCGTAATATTTTGAAGAGTTCTGATAAATATCTCCGAAGTTCTTCACCAGATCTTGAAGAAAATTAAATAGGACCAGACGACAAGTTCCAGCTTTCAAATAAAAAAAAAGCATCAAAATCAGTTCACCCAGTAAAAAGATCTGAGGTAACACACATAAAAAAAAAAATACAGTCGAATTGAAAAGCTCCTCCTTTTTGGGAAGTCGGTTAATAAATGAATTCTAACCGTAAGTTGAGTATTAATTGTGAAACTCTATTTTAACCTGAAAAAAACAGGGTTTGATACGTTTTAACTCTAAATACTCAGTTCAGAATGCGGCCCTAAGTCGTACTATATAGGTACTGTATCAGTTTGCTTCTGTTAAACAAAGTATTTTGTATAATCATACACTTAAAACAATACTAGCTTAAAAACTTCATATACCATAACACTGCAACACAACACTCATTCAAAGTACGACTCAAACACTCACACCTACGCGTAAATTACGTAAGTATGAAACTCGTATATTTGTCAAAGTTTTTACAAGTTGTTCGACGAATAACGTTCATTAACTAATATAATCTAATGGAAAGCCAGTGTGTGAGGCTCGGCATGCATTCAATGATGAGTTTCAGAAAACCCACTTTAAACACCACTTTAAGACTAGCATTTCTTAAATGAAAAGCGGCTGGAATGTCGCTAAGGAGTCCGGTTATATGTTCCATATCTTGAAAACTGCTGAACCGATTTTGATGAAACTTGCAACAGATACATACAAACAAATATACATACATTTATGAAATTTGGCACACGTGTTTAGAATACAGACGTGGCCCATACAAAGTAATATATATATATATATATATATTTTTTAAAACGTTGCCCCACACTAGGAATTTCTCCTGTATCGTGGGTGCGTTTACAAACATATAAACTCACATACACAAACACCCAGAGCCGGAACAACTATTTGTAGATCATACAAATAATTGCTCCGTGCGGGAATCGAACCCGCGACACGCAGCGCAGCAGTCAATCGCTCAACCACTGCGCCAACCGTGCGCCCTAAATTATGTGAATATTGTGCAATTACAATATAAAACAGGTACGTAATGCAAAATTCCTGGGTGTAACACTAGATGAGCATTTTACCTGGAAGAATCACATCGAAATAATTTCAAAAAAAATTAATCAATTCGTATTTGCTTTAAGAAGAATTAAAAATATTACATCTTTGCGTACTGCTTGCGTACTGATTGTGTCAGTCGAAAAATGATACTCCCTGTCCTTGACGAAATCCTTCCAGTCCTTTGCTATATCCTTAACTACTCACTATCCCATGGGGTCTTTCCATCAGCTTGGAAAGAGGCCAAAATCACTCCTTTACCCAAAAAGGCGAATCCTACTTCCTTTTCCGAATACCGTCCTATCTCCATCTTGCCTTTCCTCTCCAAAGTCCTTGAACGCCTTGTACACAATCAGCTTAGTGCTTTTCTTTGTAAGAATAGTCTGCTGAATCCTTTTCAGTCCGGATTTCGTCCTGGTCACAGCACAGCTACTGCCTTAGTGAACGTTACGGATGACATACGGCTAGGCATGGAACGAGGACATCTGACGGTTCTTTGCTTGCTAGATTTTAGTAATGCATTTAATACTGTCGATTTCGATATCCTGCTTGGCATACTTCGCTCGCTTAACATATCTCCAACGGCGATTGACTGGTTTCGTAGTTACCTGTATGGCCGCCGGCAACGTATATGCATAGAAGAATCTAACTCTTCTTGGTGCTATACAACTGCCGGTGTACCTCAGGGTGGCGTTTTATCTCCTTTACTCTTCGCAATATTTATAAACGCTATCTCCAAAAAACTTCTCTCCTCCTACCACCTTTATGCAGACGATTTACAAATATACAAACAAGCTGCCCTTGCAGAGTTAGCTGATGCAATTAATGCAATAAATAAGGATTTGGCTACAATTTGTGAATGGAGTGAGGCAAATGGGCTTCAGGTAAATCCGTTGAAGACCCAGGTCATAGTTGTTGGCAGCTCTAGGATGATTCCAAAAGTAAATTGGACACAACTTCCTCTGGTACAATTTAACGGAACTACGATTACAATATGTGAGAAGGTTAAGAACCTTGGGGTTTGGATCGACAGATATCTGTCTTGGGGTCCGCAGCTTCAGGACATAAGCCGCAAAATTTTTGCATCTGCCAGGTCCCTTAGACGATTGCGAAACTTTCTTCCCACTGCCACTAAAATTGCGCTTGCACAGTCCCTTCTGCTTCCTATCCTTGACTATGCTGATGTCAGTTATCTCGATCTCACCCAGGCACAACTAGATAAACTTGAGCGTCTTCAAAACCTTTGCATAAGATTTATATTTGGCCTGCGCAAATATGATCACATTTCTGAATTTCGGACAAAGCTCAAGTGGCTTCCCATACGTCTTCGCCGGGATTCTCATATTTTATTTCTGCTTTACAGTATTCTATACAATCCTACAACCCCCTCTTATCTCAAAGAACGTTTCAAGTTCCTTCATGACACACATAATAGATATCTGAGGTCATCGGAAAACTTGGGACTAGAGATGCCGATGCATTCCACCAGCTTTTACGACAAATCTTTTACGGTTCAAGCGGTGCGGTTGTGGAATGCTTTGCCCGTGTCAATAAGGCGTGCTCAATCTCTGTCCATTTTTAAAACGATGGTAAAGAATCACTACCTCTCTCTTTAATAGTTGTTATTCTTGATTTCTATGCTTTTTTTTTCAATACCTATTACTGTATATATTTGTCTTTAAAATATAAATATATATGTATTTATTTTTATTTATAAATAGTACACCAAAGACTACCTACAGTACTGTCTTTCCTTTCATTTTTTAAATCCATCCAAAGGTTGTCTTGAAAAGATCGCTTTTAGCGATAAGGCCGCCCATTGTGTCACCCAGTGTAATGTTTTCTTCGTCTATACTTTCTGTAACTTATATGGTGTACATAATAAAGAGTATTCTATTCTATTCTATTCTATTCTATTCTACTGCCATAATGGTGTATCACGCATACGTCTGCTCAGTAATACGATACGGCATAGTTGTGTGGGGAAACTCTACCGAAATGGTGAAGATCTTCATCGCCCAAAAAAAATGTATACGTGCGATATTCAATATGCAGTGGTCTGACTCATGCAGGCCTATGTTCAAGTCGCACAATCTGATGACAGTCCCATGCATTTATATTTACGAAGTTGCCAGGTTTGTGAGGTCCAATCTTGAACTATTTGAACGGAAAAATAACACAAATAAAAGGAAACCTACACACTTAGATTTTGAAATGCCCGTTCCAAAGCTAGAACTTTTTCGGCGGAGCTGCGTTTACATGGTTCCCCTAATTTACAATGCTTTGCCTGGGTCAATTACTCAACTACCCTTCAATAAGTTTTGTGTTGCGTTGCGGAAGTGGTTGTTAAAATAGTGTTTTTATTCGATAGATGAGAAAGTGTCCCTGTAAATTTTATACACTAAAGCACAGATATATTTATTTTTTAAGTAGACACATAAATTGACATAATGTAGTTACTTAATTAATATCTTAAGTGTAAAAACTTGTACTATTGCATGCTATATATTGGCCAAATGTGTGTTGCTAAATATTTTATATAAGAACTTTATGTTGAATTGAATTGAATTGAACGTGTCGAATTGATTATCTCTTTTTTTTTGAAGTCTTTAAAAATAAACATAAACAGCTTGTCAAAAATCTATCCTTTATTTTTGAATGGCAGGTCAATCAGATGTCGACTGCTCCGCTAATGTATTTAACCAAATAGAAAGAAGCACTACCGAAATTCTTCGATTGATACAATTGAATACATTTTGGGTTAGTACATTGTCAAGAATCTTGCTCTTCTGTGCTTGTTTATATCATGATAATCGTTCCCGCGAAGTCTGCCAACTTAGATGGGTGTGCGAGCCATTATACCGCGCGACGACTCTTTTATTTGACTGCCAAGCTCTATTGTTTTAGAGCGATTATTACATTTGCGTTGCGTGGATCAAGTTGGGTACTAAAGAAAAATAAAGTGCTATTTAGAGTCGGTGGCTTTTTGTGTGCGTTCTGGCTGTAATTTATTACACAAAAGAAACGTTTGATACAATTTAGGGTCGTTTTGAAGAGCTTCAAAAGAATTTTAGCAAAGAATTTTGATAGACAAACAAGATTCACTTGTTTTAAAAAAAAAAACAACACTACTAGTTATTTTCTAACTAGCTTCTCGCCTTCGCCCGTGTGAAAACGTGTCTTGTCCTTTGTTGTTGTCTTTTCATATAGTTACTATTCCGAGGGAACATTATACCAAGATGAAAAGCCTATGTGTATTGCAGAATCCCTGTGCAAAATTTTATCCAGTTCCGTTCAGCCGTTCTGGTGTGATTGAAGAACGGTTGAACGGATCTGGATGAAATATGGCACAGAGATAGATTATATATTCTGGAATAGAAAATGTATATCCCGGTATAATGTTTTCATGGTACAATAAAAAAAACACTTATCAAACTGGCGAAGCTGCGGACGGAAGCTAGTAATATTATAAATGCGAAAGTTTGGATGGATGGATGGATGGCTGCTTGTAACTCAGTCATACCAGAACGGCTGAACGGACCTGGATAAACTTTTGCGCAGTTATAGATTACAGTCTGCAATTGAACTGGATGAAATTTGACACACAGATAGATTATAGTCAGGAATAGTCATTTTATACCGGAAAATGTACGGTTTTCGTGGGAAAATTTCCGATTTTCACGCAGGCGAAGCCGCTGGCAGAAACTAGAGTTTTACATACTTCCAGAAAGTTTTACGTTGTATACTGGGTAATCCCGTTATGATTATTACTAGTTGTCCCTCTCGGCTTCGCTCCCGTCATCTGGCTACCTACCTAGCCTTTTTTTTTTCGCTGTGGAAAATCCTCATAGGATGTCCTCCGCCCTGGGAAGGTGGAGGGGTCTATCAGACTCCTACGGACTAAAAACCACCCCGGTGTTACATCTCACACCTACGCCGGGGGTCGCGGAAACAACGACATTTCCGCAACCCTCGGCTGGTGCCAGCCCGCCTCTGCGGGCCTCGATCTCGGGTTGGGGGGGAGACAGACCCTATGTACCTACCTACCTACTTACCCTATTCTAGCAACCCTACCTATCTCATCTATCCTACCCTACCCTACCCACCTACCTACCCTACCCTACCTTACATTCCCTACCTACTCTACACTGCACTATCTTCTTACCAGCTTTTTTTTTATCCAAAAGGTAGCCCATATCCTTCCTCTGGATGCCATCTATCTCCTTGCCAAATTTCATTGAATTGCGTTCAGTGGTTTAGTCGTGAAAAGGTAACAGAAAGACAGAGTTACTTTTGAATTTATAATATTAGTATGGATAACACTTTTCATGCGGGCGAAGCCGCTTACATAAGCAAGTGTTACCTAAAATAAATAATCCATAGCAGACTGTTACTTTTCTTTGATTAAAACTCCTCGGAGCACGGAAATAGCTGCACAGGTCTGAAACTCTTACACAGAGTAAATATTTAAGTAACATTTTAACTGCCATCCATAATTCAGGCGTTAATTTAACTCGCCCACGTAAATAACTAACATTGCACACAGCTAACTTCATTACCTCTTTCTCAGCAGTCGGGTAGTTTTCTTTATTCTTTTATTAACTTACTGCTTGGAATATAGAACCTCTTGGGTTATGTTGGAATTATTCGGGCTTAATGTTGTTGTTAAAAGTTGTGTGTGTTCTCTCTTTGTGTAAATGAATTTTCATTTAATTTCCAACTTGTGGCATTTATTTAATTCTAAACTGAAATACACTACAAGTTTATTCAATCTACCTGCCTTTTCACAAATCTAAGGGTCGGTTTCAGTTTAGCCGGATTCAACTGAGTACCAGTATTTGAAATAGAGCTACTGTCTTTCAGCCTCCACAACCCATTAACTGGGTACGCACGATCCCCTTTGGCAAGACTGGTTTCAGATTTCAGACTTCTGACCAACTACGACTGTCAAAGATATTCAAATGACAGCCGGGACCAATGGCTTACATTCTGAATCACGCAGGCGTCTCGGTTTTGTCAAGAATGGTCACCCATCTACGGACCAACCTCGGCAAGCATTGCTTAAATTGAACTTGACTTGACTAGAAGATCGACTCATGCGGCTGTTATTTTTAAGCCAGGAGCTTCGCCTATAAGTATATTATATCGAATAATTTTAAAACATGGTGGACATCCCACCCATACGCACTAAACGTTTTGAAAATACTTTTATTATGCGTACAGCTAAGGAGTGGAATTCCCTGCCGGAGTCTGTGTTTCCCGATAGCTACAACCTGGGGGTCTTTAAGTCAAGAGTGAATAGGTTACTTCTAGGCAAGCGTGCTCCATCATCGACCACATCATCGCTTACCATCAGGTGAGATGGTGGTCAAGCGCGAGCCTATATAAGATAAAAAAAAAAAAAAAAAAGCATTCCATCAATTCCCTAAAAAACTGAGCCATTCCCTAACTATCCACAATTGTCTAAACTAGTCAAAACTATCGTAAAGCCGGAGCCAATATAACAAGTTTATATTACGTCATAACCGTAATTCAGACCAATAGGAACACCTAATGTTAACGCGGATAATGTGGACATTTGCATGGAAACGATGACGATGGAAATAATAAGAACATAAAGTACATCGAGTACACGCTGAGATTATGAGAACAAGATGAGTGTGCTTGAGTCTAGACGAGACAGCTACTGATAAGTGAGCTTTACTTAGATATCGGATTGTTTGATGGCTTAATCGAATTTTGCGATCCGGTAGATAGAATGATAATATTACTTATCTAATGCTGGTACTAGAATTTGCTCCAAATTTTTATTACAAAATGAAGTTTATTTCAATATTAGTAAGGTTCAATAGTAGGGCAAATCTTTAGTGTCAAATCAAATTTGTTAATTTATATGCCTTTTCATATTTATTGTATGCATTTTCTATTTTTATTTTAGAAATTGACTCCCACATTGTTCAGTTGTTGTTGAATTAGGTATTTTACCTATGTTTGCAATATTTGTAAGTATGTGAGAACCATGTTCCTATTTATCAAATGAATTAATTTAATGCTTTTAATACTTTATACCTATACGTAGTATAGTATTTAGTGCTATTCTGGGTGCTTCGTCCTCACATATATGAATTTATTAATGAATATCCTACTTATGTAAATATTGTGAAAAACTTTTTTTTTTTTGAGAGTAAGTATGGAGTATCTTGTCCGATCTTATCCATAACAACCTACTTTTCCGAATGGACAGTAGAATCATTTACTTATAAACTTATAATATTACTTGTAAATTTTAATTGTTGACGTTCAAAAGTGCCGCTTAATGGCCTAGTTGAAATCAATATTTTTGCCTTTGACTTTGGTTCTTTACATTGCCAAAATTTCGCAAATAATTTGCCAAAGATGCCAAGTGTAGTAACAGTCTTAGAAATAAGAAAGTTGTTTACAAGTAGCTTCTTCGGAGGAAAATGTAATCTGTATAAATGATAGCGCTTGGTATTATCCGTTATCAAGACGCATTCAATTAGAATATCACTAGTCTAAAACCTCAGATTACGAATTTTTTTTCGCTAATAAAAAAACACACTATCGCTGAGTATCACAGATTATATTTTATTCCGAAGAAGCTATACTTGTAACAATTTACCCGACTACGCGAAGCAAAGGAGGGTAGTGTGTTTATCAGTCTATGTATGTTTTAAAAACCGACTGCATAAGAAGCGAACTAATACGACGTTAACAAGAAGAAAATCATGCTGTTTTTTTTGTTATAAAAATATGAGCTTAGGTAAAATATTTGTTTAATTTTGAATAATTTACTTAGGGACGCTTAGAAGAATATAATATTTAGTAGTCGAATCTGAGATAACTTTACACGCGTTACGTTATTTCATTATTTTTCACGTGATTCATAACGATTTTACAATAATACGCCTTCCAACAGTTCCAACTTTACATACATTCTGAGATTCAAAGACAGCCTGCTGCAAAGTCGATGGCTATTACTACGTTAAGATGTGGTCTCATATATTCGTCTAACTATATCTGAAACATTTAGGCTGCGGTGCGAGCACCATTTAATTCCTCGTTGCCTCCATCATTGTCTGCCGTGATTGGCAGTTGACGCCTCAATCGACACGCTATTGTTGTTTCAATGCCTAGCAACATACCAACAAAGCCGAGCAACATACGCAACAATAGGCTTGGTATATACAATGATTTGGGAGAGATACGCTACGGGTGCAGGTGGTCGATCGAACGGTTTAGATTGTGTGCTCACTATAACAGAATTTATTGCAAGCCTGGTGCCCCTTTTATCTTAGAAAAAAACTATAAAATTGTAATTTTATCATTTTACTCTAATGCCCCCAACAATGGTGGTTATGACCCCCTAGTGGCATTTTGTGCTTGAGGCTTCAAAGTCAAATCATTTAAATCAATTAAGCCAAATGGCACTATTGACTGTCAAAATATTAAACAATAATGATAATTGATTCCATTCGCAAAGATAGTTTGCTGTAGAGAAGAATGGACAAGAAACTACATACACTCTTTTGCTTGGTATCTTGTGATTTTTTTAATTCTTATGCACATTCTAAGTTTATCTTGGACATCGCTGACAATGAAGGAAAACATCGTGAGAAAACCTGAGATTGAAATCACCGACCCGTCTTGATTGGTGATTAATTATCATTCATTCTCAGTATAAGAAGAGGTTTATGCCCTGCAGTAGAACAGTAACTAGGCGGTATTATTAAATTTAGGTTACTAAGAAGCTGTCTACGCTCTGCAGACAACTAAATAAATAATAAAGTGATTCCTAGAACCCACATTCATAACGTGATATTCACAAACCACTCGCAGGTACAGTCGACCGCACAAAATAATAATAACACGAAATCTCAATTAATTTGAACACGCGGTCATTAATTGTGTGGCTTTGTTTCCACTCATAAACTCGTCATTCAGCTTGATTTAAACCGCCATGGCCCAGCAGTTAAGGACAAGATTTCCTGAGTTCAAGATCAAGGTGAATTCAAAAAAAAAATCTCTTAACGAATCTTAGCGACCTTCCTTATGGATCGACGCAATTCGATTTGTATTCCATCAATAAGCGATTTTACTAAGCGAAATTGCAATTACGTTCACATGGATGCCATGCGATGAAGTTGGAACGATTTGCACTTGAAATTTTCTTAGAAAATAATTATGTTCGCGATATGGCCTAGCGAAGCAATGTAAATTGCGTCATCGGGAAGGTCCCTAAGACTTTAAGGAGCTCAAAAATGGGTATAACATGAGTTTATCTAATCAAAATAATCAGAAACAACATAAACATTGGAGTAACGCCAAATAATAGGAGATAAGCTTCCTCAATGATTGTTATACTACATGCAAATATGTGTTTATTTTCTGACACAAAATGTAGCTCGAATAACACTCGTGGAAAAAACTAAGTGTTTTGTGTTCGGTATGGTAAAGGCTGTTTGTAAACTCAACTAAAACGCTTTTTCAAATAACTATTCACCGGGATGTTGTTTCGATTTTATTATTCGACTTTATTTTGAAAAATGTTATTACATTTCAGGTTTTGGAACCTGAGTGAAAGGAAATTTGAACGAATATGTCGTAAAATGCCACATAAAACTAACTACATATTTTTGGGTAGGACTTTATTTGTGCCGTCAAATTATTGTATATTTAAAGCCCAGAATAAGTAGACATAAAAAGTTAAATAAAAATCATCATTCTGTACTAGTCCCATGTTACTTGGGGTCGGCGCAACACTTTTTCTTCTTACATACCACCCTGTCAACCTTCTCGGTATCTTTGAATCCTTATTGTTTTCTTCTTCTTATTTTATATCACTTCTCACATAATCCATCCATATTTTCTTGGGTCTTTCTCACCTTCTCCCTTTCCTTCCATCCACATTTATTAAGGACCACTTGTACGAAAAGTCGGTCTCTTTTGTACCCATTGTTTTGTGTTTTTCGACACCGACTTCGGAAAAGAAAGTTATTTTTTGCTTTGTAGTTTTTTGTTCTGGAAGTCGGTTTGAATTTTTGTGAAAAAGTATTTTATTTTTTAGTTTTGGTTGGTATCTCCAATTAACATGATAATCATTCATAGCCAAAGCACATCTCATGAAGATTCCAATAAGCCCAAACACGACTAGGATACATTGTTTAATATTAGAGTTCCAGTGCCTACCTTCCGGCTTCATCAACAGATCAGTTCGATGGTACCATTTTCATTAGTTTCATTTATTTATATGTATTTGCTTCATCACAGTCGGTTAACTATTCGAGATATCTTATACCCGTGACATACTTAGCATTTTGGAGTTCCAGTGGCCATCTGTGGTCTTCTTCATCAGTTCTACTTCACCAATTGATACTTTCTGAGTGCAAATAATTGCATTGTTGATGAAAATACCAAAATTGCTATATGTATGCCTATAATATTTGAGGAGTACCCTCGATTTCTCTAGGATCCCATTAACAGATCCTGACCATGGGACTAACTAGAAAGTATACCCTTCAACACAAAAGAAGAATTTTTGAAATCAGTCCAGGCGTCTTTTAGTAATCGGGGAACATACATAAAGAAAACAACAAATAGATTCCGACGAATCGAGAACCTTATCCTTTTTTTGAAGTCGGTTAAAAAGAGATTTCATTGACAATATTGTATGCAAAAGTGTCTTTGGTAGGTACCAATTTATTGCGTTATGGACACCGACTTTCTGAAATAAAGTTATTTTTCACTTTGTAATTTTCTTATTTGGAAGTCGGTAGTATTTTTTGTGAATAAGTTTTTATTTTTCACTTTTTAGTTGTACCTACCTAATAGGCAAGTAGTTAAGTAAGGTAAGTATCATATCATCCTGAACATAACCGGTGAAATGATAGTGTACCAAGTTGATCTGTATACATCTGCGTACCCCTTTAGAGCGTACTGGTGTGATGTTATGTTATGAAATGGTATAAACAATAAACAGACATGCGATTGCAGCAATCCTCAGAGATTTGCCGTTATTTATTGAAGGGGTTTGTTGTATATCTCCGAAGATCTTCATCCGATCTTCACCAAATTAAAAAATAACTAATTTTGGATCATACTCTTTAAAAAAAAAAAAAACATTTCGGTCCACAATTGACGAAGATATCGGTGAACATACATAAAAAAACTAACATAAAGTCGAACATAGAACCTTCTCCTTTTTGGTGAGTCGGTTAAAAATCGAATCAGATTGTAACCCCATTTACACGAGTGGCTAATAGCGAAGTGGGCTAAAATAACAAGGTTACATCAGCCCCTGTAGGTGTTGAATTATTTGGGCTCCCAATGGGAGCGATACATTATAGGCGAGAGGGGCCGGATCCCCGAACTCCTAATTAAACGGGAATACATAATTAACTTTTTCTTTCGCAAATAAAACGGACAATAAAGCAAGGGTCACTCATGAATGTTAACGTGCCCTCTTGACAACCTGCGAGTGTGCGAACATGCGATTTACATAGTTTTTGTGACGTCATAATGTGTGTCCGAATAAATTGTGTTTTTAATATTCGACTGGTTTTGCTGGCTGTACTTGAAAAATGTATGAAATGCCTGGCTGCGGTTAAAAGGGTTGAATTGGTAGGGCTAAGGCTAAGTGGGGTGCTCATGCAACATCCGATGTGTTAGTATAAAAGTGGGCGCCGTTTTACATTATGTATCAAATTTCCCGGTTCCATAATTTCATCTTTTTGTAGGTTTTATCTAAGCAGTCGTGATTCATAGAATACAGATTATAGCACGGGGATATAATAACAATAATGAAATTGATTCTAAACACAATAATATGTCACCGTCGTGCTGTATGACTAGATGTTTAAAAGTAAATGAAGCAAAAGTTGTATGTAAGGATCGTTACTTTTTTCACATGGGGATGGGCTACAGAACGCTACCGGCGTTCTGTAGCCCACCCCATGTGAAAAAGTTTATGTATGTATGTGTGTACATCACTTTTTGTTCAAACAATATCATTCTACTTGCACATAGTGCATTTATGCAAAATGTACCTCTCAGTGAGTACACAGTGAATATCCATATCTATATGTACCTAACTAAGGTATTGATTACACTATACACTAACAGCCTTATTGGCAGGGGTGTCACAACATGCAGGGGCACTAATCCCAGGGGTGTCACTAACTTGTGACGCTAACTTACTTTGCGAAGTAATTCCCTTTCCTCAGTCAATTACAACACCCTTCGCACGTAGGAATGCATCAAGTGAAAGAACATCAAAGAAATGGAGGAAAAACTTGTGTTTTCTTTGACATTAAGCTTCAAAGCTCTATGAGCAACTCTAGAGCTTTAATAGTTATAATATTATACCCCCAGTCTTTTTATTCACTTTATAACGAGCTTGGAAACTACTTTTTCCATTGCACAGATTAATAAATCAACAGACAATGAACGCAAACCTGTGTCGGGTTACTATTGTAAATAAAATTGTCTGTTATTTTTGCAAAAATGCTGCTACAAAATCATACAAAGTTTTAAACTTTGCTAATTCTCATTCAGCTGACAATTTCAGTGGTGGATTTGAAAAAACAAATACCTATAAAATTTTGACCGAATATTTGTGTACGTCTGTAACACCAAAATTAAAATGTTTTTGTTAGGATTACCTCGAGCTGTGACAGTGAAAATTACACACAATTCAATAAAACAATTCAATGTAAAGCTGGCAGTTGACGAGCATTTACAGCTGTACATTCAGCACATACAGTCGCTAATCACGCGGCATATGCCGCTGTGATCGGTTGTACATACTATTCTAATTTTCGGCAATGCGGCACATCGGTTGCGTAACGTTGGGGATCGTTCTCGTCTGCCCCAGGGACATGGTAGCCCCGGTTAAATCACGGATGCTGGCAAAACAGACTTTCAGATTGTGCATGCAATTAGTTTTAACGGGATGGAAAGGTTTTGGCTCTGATTTGAGCAGCTGTCTTATGGACAAACTTGAATCATCAGTAAACCATATAATTCATGGTCTACCGGTGATTATTGGATTAGCGTGTACTTCAACAAGCGCTGCTTTACAGCATGAGGTTCTGGGTTCGATTTCCAGGTCGAGCCAAGTGTTATTGGGTTTTTGCATCTGGAATTTCTTAGTAGCAGCCTGGAGTTTTTACTTGCGTCCGGTTGACTGGAACTTAAAAATAAAAATAGTAGAATGTGAAATTACTGAAGGCACCTCTATTTATACCTTTGGGAAGTACAAACGTCATTGTACGTTATGTGTTAAATAACCGGTTGCAATGAAAAAAAAAATTCCGTCAATACCTTAATATAACCCTAATAGCAGACCAAATGAAATGTATTTAACATTCTAAACTTTCTCCTACCCACCGGTACCAAAATTAAAATAAAAGAAACAGCGTATGTTTGCCGGCCGCCATTCCATGCGTGTTGTGAAAGTTCCGAAGAGGGAACAGTTAGGATAGGGTACACACGGGTAACGGGTAACGGGTAACGCTGACGGGTTACAGAATAGGGTTCCTTGAGAGCACTTCACTACTAAATGTTGATTGTAACTAAAAGAGAGACTTTGCTAAACGTAAACGTTTAAAATTTTAATGGGAAACATATTACCAAGCTACTATTTTTAAACTTCAAAGATCTTTGAAAATCATTGCTGGTTTCTTGATTTAATTTTCACCGAGTCAAAGCAAAGAAACTCTCTTTCTTTGACAAAAGTATCCAATTACATGAAAACATATAAATTAATCGAGTCACTAACAAGAACACAGCGATTTAATTAAACTCCAAAGAAAATAATAAAATACAAACAACACAGTGAAAATGAAACAAATTGGCATACACAATTAAAATGTCTCCCAATTTAAACGCACATTATTTATAAGACAACGTACAGCATTAGCTAATTAGAGAGGGCTCGTAAACTCCATGCAAAGAGGTTCATTATTTTCTTTTACGCTCGCCGACGAATCGCCACGGCCAAATTAAAAGGTCAATCTCTAATTTAATTCTTTAAGTGAGTCCGCAGGTGGGGCGCACTTTTATTTGGCTCCGAGTGTACCCGCTCGGGTTTGGGCTCCCTAGGTTTACGAGCAGGACCTTATGGCTCTGACTGCCGTTTACGTCCGGCCGACAAATATTTGTAAGTCACATAAAATGGTAAGTTCGGACAAGCTATTCGTTCCTAGGAGCAGAATCTTGACCCAGTTGCGACGATCGAATACTGTTTTTCTATATCATTAAGTCTTGTACGTATTTTGTGAAAGGGTTTATATTTACTTTTTTTGTTTCGAATATTGCGGACTGCTTCTCGTTGGAGTTGTTATTTCACTTATTTACCGCAAAACGCTATTTCAAGAAAAATCAATAAGAACCTTCGGATACTTGCAAAAGGTTTTATGTACACTCGAGAATTTGAAATCCAGAAAATGTTGAAAGATTTATGTTATGTAAAGTCCTGTGTTCACGGCAAACTTGTAACTAAATTTAAAATTTCTCCGCTGCGACAAGGTACGGAACTCACATGAGTACATTACGTACTATTGTGTAGGTATTGGTCCCGTGCATCGCCGGCTTTTCTTTAAGAGAGTCGCTCCGTACGGGAACGGTCGCGGGTGGTAATAAAAAATGATAAACTACCCACATTATGTTAATGTATTTTTCTTTTTCATCCCCTAAGATGTTCGTGATAATGGCCGGGGGTGGGGGTGAGTCCTGAGGGATGTTAATTTGTATAATATGTGTAGTGTTTAGCTGAGTATTAATTGCGTGGGGATTGTCTAGACCGGCCCCAGATTGTCGTGATTAATGTCCCGCGGCGCTCGCGACATGTCGTCCTGTCGCTTGTCGCACATCATTGTAATATACTTCATTAGTTGCGCTTTGTCGCCGATTAATTGTGTTCTATGCAAATTTTCGGTTGCAAAATATTATACTGTGTAATGATTTTATTGTTCGATTTAAAGAACAGGAAAAATATTCGCTTCTTTCTTAAAAATGTGAATTCAAAGTTTTTACCTATAAAATGTTCCGATAAATTATAATAAAGCAGACGGCCTATTCATTAGCAGGTACTCTATAAATATCCAAATAAGCAGGCTCTAAACGTAATGAAAATGTTTCTGATCCTTTGTTATAGCCTTAAATTAAACAAAACATTTTCCACCTGTAGGCTATACAAACAGATGAAACGTTAAATATTATTCTAGCTTCACATTTTTCATTTAGTATTTCATTTAGTACGGAGTATTTTTAGCTCTCCCTTCGCCTGTCGTCACCGCAACAACGCTGAATTATTTTTATTGGTTTTGTTAAGTACTTGCTAGCAGCATGTAGTGGTATTTTTGTAAAGTGGCTTGGTGTAAGTATATTTAAATTGAAATGTGGTTTGTTCATCTTCGTTTCGAAGTTTTTCTTCAATCCCTGAATTGTGTAGGTACCATTACTAACATGTAGTTAGGTATCATTAATTTCTTCACTTTTCTCGTCACTCTAGTGGAAACTAGGCTAAACATTAACAAAAACATCATGATTCTACTTAAGCCAGGTAACATCATACTTCCGACAGAACTATGAAACTGCACAATTATGGAATAATGCACATATGGAACTGCACAATTTGCTTCCGCCTTGCCCTTTCCATCATAGGACAACAAGTCGTACGGCAATGCGCCATAGGTACATGGTGGACATCCCACCCATACGTACAAAGTGTTTTGCGAATACTTTCATTATGCGCACAGCTAAGAAGTGGAATTCCCTGCCGGAGTCTTTGTTTCCTGATAGCTACAACCTTGGGAGAGCAGTGGTGGCCCAGCGGTAACGGCCGCGACTTACAAGGTGTAGGTCGTGGGTTCGAACCCAGGCAGGCGCTTTACTTTGTGTAAATTATTTCATCATCACTGCTCTCAAAAACGACGAAGAAAAACATCGTGAGGAAACCGGCATGTCTTAAAACCAAAAAATCGAAGACATGTGACATCCACCAACACGCACTGGGCCCGCATGGTAGATTACGGCCCATTTTCCTTTCACAGAGAGGAGGCCTGTGTCCCAGCAGTGGAAACATTAAAAGGCTGATGATGATGATGATGATGACAACCTTGGAGACTTTAAGTCAAGAGTGAATAGGTTATTTCTAGGCAAGCGTGCTTCTGTGGTCAAACGCGTGCATATATCGTTAAATAAAAATATAAAAAAACAAAAAACCCGACTGCCTAAAAAGCGAACTAAAAAGCCGTAAACAAGAAGCAAATCATTCTGTGCAGTCGGAGGATACGTGCTCGCGAGCTGGCTGACCAAAACCAGATCTATCCTCCTTGGCATTTCATTGCGATAATCTCGGTGTCGCCACGTTGCGGTCCTGAACAGAGACGAATTAAATGCTTGCGCATGTTGTAATCAAATGTTTATTTTCCGTTCGATTCTGGATGAGAATTATAAATTCTGAGAAACTGAATCAATTTGTACTAACATTTTCTCAAGATCTAAGATCGGTTTATCTCTGATTGTATTTGTATTTAAATCCATCCAAATCCCAGACTAAGAACAACCAAATCATTATTTTATTTTATAATCAAAATAGAACTTTAGGCCAGACCATTAATTCTCAAGTAAGCATCAAGATAATCCGAAATAAGTCCAGATTTACAATTGTGGCTAAAATAAGTCCCATTTACATAGGTACCTGGGTAAGACAAGAGCTGAATAATTTACGACTATTAATTTACTTGGCTATAATGTAGTGAGTTATTCAGGTCGGTTCACAGCGATGTATTATTTCCCGCAGGTACCTACCGGCCGGCGATGGAAGAAACACCGCCTGTATCTATTTATACACAAGTAGGGCAGTTCTTAGGTGCGCTGACGTCACAGTTATTATGTTTTTGTGAGCTTATGTGGTTGAAATAATGTACATTACTATATTTTATGCACATTCTATTGTCGTGGTTTCCGTGGCGTTTTCTCTCGTCCTATTTATTTTATGTCACTAAAGCTCTTTAATACATATCTATATACCAAGACTAAAACTCGTCAGCGCCCACATTAACCCCGAGCTGTAAAGCCAGCAGAGACCTGAAGGAGGCTGGTACAGGAGCGTAAGTAAGTGGCACGAGCAACGCGAAGTCTGCACCTAGTGGTAGGTATACTCAAGCTGTGGACAAAGAGCTACTAAAGGGATTCCTGTAAACATATTAGTTAGTCACCCATAGCCGAACTGCTTCAAGTGATTCGTGTATTGCGAATGTTTATTTTGTTTTTTTTTTATCTAATATAGGCTCGCGCTTGACCACTATCTGACCTGATGGTAGGCGATGCACAACGTAAACACTCGCCATAAAAAGAGGTTATGCGCTCTATCCTCAAGAATCAAAATGTTAAGTGATAGCCCATATTATATGGCAATAAAAATATATAATAAGTTGCCCAACACATTTAAAACTGAAAAATCAGTAATTATTTTCCAAAAAAGGCTAAAACTATACCTAATCCAAAAGTGTTTCTACTCAGTAAAAGAATATTTAGAGTCTAGCTTAAAATGACGAATTTATCTCAAGTGGCGATCTGTCCTATACAAACAATAAGATTTAGTCTATCCTATTTAACTTCATACAAAATTATAATTATAATTTGTACTAGGTACCTGTAAAAGATGACATTAATATTGCTGATTATTTGTATTAGATTCACTATTTTTGACATTTAATTTTTGACATAACAATATTTTTCTTAATTTAATTATAATAATGTTAAATAAACTAATTATTTAATAATAATGTTAAATGCATGCTAATTTTGGATGATATGGACAGGAGAATGATAATTGCAATGCTTGTAAAAGGCTGCTAAGTCTTGCACTAATATAACAAAACACCAACTATACACTATACAATATATTGACTAATATTGATGAGACGATTATTAAAAGTGTAGACACAGACCACAATGGTCTATCTGATGGACATGCAGGCCTTTTTTGTACATTATCACTGGAAAAAGTGGCTTATAATAAAGAGCAACGTTATATGTACATTGAAAGAAGATTATATAATGAAGGAAACAAGTCTTGTTTTAGGCAAAAGTTGTTACAAGAAAACTGGTGTGCAAGTACATTTATTGAAAAACTCAGTGAAATACATTCTAACACATTTAATAAGAAGAAAATAAAAATAAATACAAAAAACAGCAACAAATCAAAATGGTTAACTATGGGAATAAGAGTCGCTAGTAAAATGAAACGGTTTCTAAATTTTGTTGACAAAGATAATTGTGACGATTCAATAGTAAAATATCGGAGTAATTATTTTAGGGTATTTAGAAAAATAGTACGATATGCGAAACAACTAGCAGTAAGAACGGAAATAAATCTAGCTCAGAATTCTAGTAAATTTATTTGGAAAACTGTAAATAGTAAAAGGAATCCTAAAAAATCTGGTAATGACGATTTGATACTTACGGATAATAATAAAATAGTTCATAATCCCTCAGAAGTAGCCAATATTCTATTGGAAAAGTTCCGTAGTAGTTCGAATTTTATCTTGAGTGACATTAATACAGCAAAAGAATATCTACGAAATCATGGGATGAGAGTAGAAGAGGATATGGTCTTTGAACCTGTTACACCTATCGAAGTTTTCAAACTAGTTAAGTTTATGGATAGTAAAAAGTCTTTCGGCCATGATGAAATTCCTATGACTATCATAAAAGAAAACATTGATGTATTGGCTAGCCCTTTGGCTGATACAATAAACGAATATGTAAATAAAGGTGTTTTTCCTGAGCAATTCAAATTAGCTAGAGTACTACCTATACACAAGAAAGGCGCTAAAACAGAACCAGGGAATTATAGGCCTATCTCTTTGTTGCCGGTATGTTCTAAAATATTTGAAAAAATTATGAAAGTGAGGCTTGTATGTCATTTAAATAAACACAAAATTATAACAGGCCATCAATTTGGTTATCAAAATAATATAGGAACAATAGATGCTATTGACATGCTAATTGATGATGTGGTGGGTAAGTTGAATGCTAAACTAAAAGTAGCAGGACTTTTCCTCGACCTAAGTTCCGCGTTCGATACAGTGGAACATGGTATTCTTCTGAATAAGTTGGATTTCTATGGCATTAGGGGAAATGTGTTGAGTTTATTTAGATCCTATTTACATAATAGAACGCAGTATGTGGAAATTAAAACAGTTCAGGAAGATGGGCATGAAAAAATACACAAATCAGACACAGCTATAATAAATAAAGGCGTACCACAAGGATCAGTTCTAGGCCCTATCTTCTTTATAATATTTATAAATGATCTGGTAGCTTACATGAAAAGTATTTCAGAAGATACTAAACTTATAGTTTTTGCCGATGATACGAGTGCTATTATAGCTAGCGACAACACAGAAAATTTAGAAAAGAAGATTAATTTTGTCCTATGTGCTCTTGAGAAGTGGTTCACTATGAATGATCTCAAACTAAATTTAAAAAAGACGCAATGTTTATTATTTAAATCAACCATGAAGAACAAAGATACTGTCAATGTACATTTATTAGGGAATAAAGTAGATACTGTAGACAATGTAAAATTTTTAGGGGTACAAATAGATGCAGTTTTAAATTGGAAGAAGGAATTGGAAGTGGTCACTAACACTATGAGTAGTGCTTGCTATGCTCTCAGAAGTCTTCGAGATGAATTAACCATTGCTCACCTCAGAATGGTATATTTTGCACTCGTAGAGTCTAGACTTAGATATAGCATAAAGTTCTGGGGCAAGAGCTACCAATACAATATTAATGCTGCTTTCGTTATGCAGAAAAGAGCCTTGAGAACTATGGTTCGCATTGAACAAACGGAGTCTTGTAGAGATCATTTTAAGAAACTGCACATTCTCACAGTACCATGCCTCTATATTCTGGTCCTGCTCAGTCATTTTATTAAAAATATCCATAAGTTTGAAACAGAAGAACAGAGACATATCAGAATAAAAACGCGCAGAAGGGATCTACCTAATTTCATACAGCCTAAATTGAATGTCGTTAAACATGCCTCAAGAGTGCAATCAGTGAATATGTACAATAAATTGCCTGTAGAATTTAAAAACTCTATGAATCCAAATGAATTCAAGAGAAAACTAAAGTCATTGTTGTTGAGGAAATGTTATTACAGCATAGAAGAGTTTCTCAAAGATAAAAGTAGCTCGAACTGATATGTGATTGTATTTTAATGACTTAGGAGTAATCTATCTAGTATTCTATTATGACATTACATGTTAATTAATTTTATTGACATACATTTCTTGAAATGAATTTATATTGATTGTGGATTGATATTAGGTTGGATTGTTGTATTGTTGTATTGCTACATTGAGACTTGTAATGTTGGGACCAATATAGAATGTAGTGTTTGTTTTTTTTCCTGGCTTGATGATTATTGTGTTATATCTATTGTTAAAACCACTGTTCGACACAAATGTAAATTTGTTGAAGAATAAATAAATAAACACTTAGTTCGCAATAAACGTTTTGACTTTGACTTTTGACTTTGACTTTGATGATGTGGTCGACGATGGAGCTCGCTTGCTTAGAAGTAACCTATTCACTCTTGACTTAAAGACTCCTAGATTGTAGCTATCGGGAAACAGACTCCGGCAGGGAATTCCACTCCTTAGCTATACGCATAATAAAAGTATTCTCAAAACGTTTAGAGCGTATGGGTGGGATGTCCACCATGTACCGATGGCGCATCGCCGTACGTCTGGTAGTCCGATCATGAAACGGGCTGGGCGGAATTAGATTTGTAATGGAACTGCAGACTGCCTAACAGCGACCGTTTGAAGCTGTCGTCGGCACTGAAGGATTTAAGCAGTCCATCTTTGGAGGCCCTTAGGTTCGTCAAAATTCTATAAAATAGAATTGTATAAAAGCAAGACTACTTTCCACATTTACAAACATTAAATAGTTACCTTCGTTACGTAAAACTGCAGATTAACACGACCTTCAGTCCACCTGCGAGCACGAGGCGTGGTAGTGACCTTGGTTCCGTTACCAGAAATAAGCACACACCACACAGGCACATCGTCTGCAGAATGCGCTGGTACCTGGACGTGCTCGGAATCATAACACGAATATACAGGGTTTTATGTAACTTACTATGGTAATGGCTTCTGAATTAACAGTACAAAACGAGGTCTTTACTTATAAAAAAACCTCAACGCTGCTTAGCAATAATAATAGCGATAGCAATATTTTCTGGTCCAATGTGCTGTTCACGGATGAATCCAGGTTCGGCTTCCATCCAGATTCACGAAGGACGCGTGTTTGGCGAGTTCCTGGACGATGGAGTCGTCTTCAGAACCCTCAGGAAGTTCACCCATACCAAGGAGGAACAATTATGGTTTGGCCAGGAATTCGTCTTGGAGGACGGACGGATCTCGTTTGGGTGCGGGGCAATATGACGGCAGAACGATACGTCCAACAGGTGCCCGTAATCTTGCCCCACAGAACACAAATGGGGCAAGATTTCCTGTTCATGCACGACAATGCCCGGGCACACACGGCGAGAACGGTAGCAGCTTGGTTACATACACACAATGTTAGGGCCTTAGACTGGCCTGCTCAATCGCCAGATCTAAATCCCATTGAGCATGCGTGGGATATGCTACAAAGAAGAGCTCTGAAGGAAGTTCCTGAAAATCTGGCTACAGAAGATCAACTTTTTGCGCACCTCAGAAGGACATGGGACAATATTCCGCAGCAAGACATTGACAACCTTGTTCTGAGCATGGCGCTTTCTTAGACTACTAACTTCAAGTTTATAAACACAAATTAAATGATTTTCTATTTTTTTTTCAGTTTTTACTCATAAATTAAAAGTTAATTCATATACGGTTTCCGTCTATGCTTAATTTTTTTTCCATAAAATCCTGAAATTTTAATCGAAGTACCTTAACCATTATTAAAAAATGGTAGAATATTAAATAACGTATCTTTTAAATATATACATGTCATATAAATAATTAACACATTGTTAGTAATTCGCTTTTTAACACGCTTTTATTAGCTTGGTATGTATGTATCTATGTATCTACAGTATCAATGTAACGGAATCTTTGAACGTGATTTTCACCCACTTCAAAACGTTGGATTGATTTGAAACTTTGCACACTTATCAAGGACCGATGACAATGCAATAATTTAAACAGTTTGTCCCATTATCCTTACCAATAAAGCGTGTTTTTTAGTTTTTAGAACTACAATTTATTTAAAAATATCCCTAGACCGTGTTGATGTGTGTAAATAGTATGTAGTTTGATCAACAAAAGACAGCACAGGTGCACTAGTTACCAGTAGTGTGACATTCTGTCAACAGCATTCAATTGTTCAGACGTTCACTCGGTCACTCGCAGCGCTCAAACGTTTTTTGATCGCAGCGCGGCCACCGCGGCGCTCCCTAGCGGCTTTTTTACACAAACAGCTCAGGTTTTGTAGCTCCATTGTTGAACCTCGATTAGAAATAAATCCTGTTTTCTCTAGGAAAATGTTCTACCAAACCATCAATTAGTGTCGAGTCTACAGTAATTATTTACCCGAGTTAGCTTAAAGTTCTGAATGCTGTACACTAACATTTCTTAATTAAATTGCGGTGCTGACAAGATTAGGTATGTAAGATGTAGGACCTGGAAGTGTAGTGGTGACTGTCGACCGTTCTTCACCTAAACTACATCAACGTTGGTACAGAGAAGTGTTTGCGCTGTGGAATGCAATTGGGATCTATTCCCAATAGATCAATGGAATAAAAATGTCTTCATATATTTTTATGGTGGTTTCAGTGTGCAGTATTTGAATTTGTAAACGGAACCACGATGCAAGTCAAATAGAGGAGGCTGTAGTTGAGTATTTATTGCATTCTCTACGCACACAAAAATACAGGGGCGAACTAAATGTAATGCCTCAGGCATTTTACCAGTTAAAAACTTTATGGTGATGCAGAGGCAAATAGCGTAAGGTGCAATATTGAGATGCAAATAGGTTATTAAAATTCAGGACAATTATTTAAATACAAAAAATATACTCTGATAAGATAAATTTAAAAAAATGGCAGTCGCTTCACTTCACTTTTACTCAGTTGATTTCGGTTGAACTGGAAGCTGCCCCTAACATATAACAGAGCTTAGATGTTCTTTTAATTCGCCCTGTATAATTTATGATCAAATATCTCAACTATTTAAGCACACACATCATCAAAATAGTTCTACAACCGCCCCTCGTGATCGCACAAAAATAGTTGCTGTCTACACGAGGGTGTATGTGTGTGAGGGGCTCGCAATTACACTGATATATTTGTGCCACAGTTTGTCGCAAGCCGTGAATGCACCCCGCGACTGACGGAGATACACACGGGGTGGGTAGTTTGGTGAACGACGAGTTAATTCACTATTTGGGATGGATTTCGATCAAGAATTTAAATAAAACACCCGGTAGGTATACCAGAAACTTAAGAGTATTTTTTTAAATTAATTAGTTCACAGATATAGAGAGAGCTTAGCAAAAACAAATCAGTTTTCCTCTTTCTTCAAACACTTCGTTTTTGCGAAAGTTATTCGATAGTACATAGTTTTACTAATACATATATTTTCTGGACAATAACTGTTCTGTAAGATTGTTGTTAAAATAAACATTACAAATTGCAACTAGTAAACACTCAAGAAAGTCAACAATGATTCACTACTAAGCAAGTTCGCTGACGAGGCCGCGCTGGCGCAGGCAAGGCTCAGTAAAGTTTCTATGATTCAATGTTCCGCAGGCACAACGGTTACGATGACTTTTTTTGTTTACGTTGTCACTGGGCTTGAATTTTTACTTTTTAATTTTTTTATTGGCCGGTTTCTGAATCGTGCTACGCGTTTTCATTTCACAATTGAATAACATTGCGGCATTAGGCATTCAACCCTTTCAATCTGGCTGGCAGTGAACGTGTTAGTTGGTAAACCTGCCCGGCCGTGTGTCTCCCAACACGTAAGGTGTGCAATGCATCGCGGGAGACAACTCAATTTAACGTGCACCCTCGAGACATCCCTCCCGCACCTCCCGCACCCCCCGCACCCTCACCCTCGTCCCCGCGCACACCCTGCCGCTTGATTAATATAAACAAAGTTTATTATTATACGAGGGATATACTTTCCGAAGTTAAAGCTGTCATACGTTACATCTCCTTGTTTGTGCGCGTCATATCAATTATTTAAATTAGACGTAATTAGACGTGGCGCGTGCTTCGTTATTCATTGAAGGGTGCACAATGCCCATAAATCTCGCGCAAAATGAAACAATGGACGCAAAAATAATTCCCGCTTTACTCCACGGATGCCATTTGTTACAATATTCGTAGAATTTTATTTGGAAGTTCTGGAACTCTCAGTTGTTAACAATTGAGAGCTCATTTGTTAATAGTATCAAAGCTGAAATATTTTCAGTGAACAGAAATTTCGGTGAAAAATTATTAACCTTTCGCACTCACATCACGTAAAAATACATGAAGTAATTTAAATAGAAACCTTCCCTGTTATAATACGCGCTTTCTAAAAATTAACTCGTGTAGAATTTGCTTCACGCTGCACTGAACAAAACGTGATGAATAAAATAAACTGATGAAACACGACAAAGGAATAAATAACCACTCAAAGTAATAGCCGACAGAGAATATTTAAATAGCCGAGAACAACCGTACTGTAAAAAGATGGAAAATTAAAACGCCTAGTTGTTGTAAATTAATAAAATTAAAATACCCTTTAGAAAAACTTCCAAGTTTCTTTGAAGCCGTCGACACAAAAAATAATAATTAAATAAATTCAGTCTGTCTATCTGTTTGCGCGCTCGACTAGAATAAAACTAAACTCATTTATATGGAGTTTGCAACATTCGAAACCTTTTTTTATAAAAATCGCGGACGTTTTTCGTGAAATGTGCAGGACACAGAGCATCGACTAAAAAACCTATAAATGCAGCAATTTGGATGGCGTCCATAAGTAAATTGCTCAGAGCAGAACTGGGGCGGATCGCTAGCAAGCAATAAATCTAAACTTAATGAATAGCGAGTTAAATAAAAAGATTTTTAATAACACAACTATTTGAAAAACGCAAGTACTTTGATAATTAATTGGGCGAAGGGGAAGACCCCTTGCGTATCAATTTGAGAAGGGTTGGTACACAAAAAGGAAGTAGATATTTATTCTGACAGAATATTTAAAACTGGCAATTAATTCAGTCACTGGTTATAATCAACATTAAAGGAACAACACACCGCAATACATTTTTATTTTAGCCAACTGCGTAAAGTACCTAATTCAAGTTATTGTTATTTCATTTACCATTATTCTTCTCGATTCACTCAATGAGCTGTTTCATTGACAATCTAGTAATTCTGTAATAAATAGTGGTCACAATAACAAACAAACAAACTCCTTTTTCGGGCAGTCGTGTAAAATGTGTTTTTCCACTACTTCTTGTTTAACAGTTATATTGACCCTTGGTTACCCGCACTCTACAGCTCTATCATTACTCCAAGGGCAGATTCAACCCTTGTATTCATCTTTTTCCCGCAGCAGCCGTCTACTCGCACGTTCTATACGGGATGAATTGATACGCCGTTAAGATACGAGAGATGAATAAAAGAACCAACCTGTCAAGGATTGCATTACCGCCTTATTTAATACTCTCCGAGGAAAATGAGATGATATGTAATGTGTCTGCTTGCGTGGGGAGCTCGTCTTTATTCGTATTGTTTGGGTATCCGAATGAGTTGGTTATTGCCTTGTAGATTGTGTACTACTTGGTAGGAATTACGTGGAAATTCTGATGTTATGTTTTCAGGTATTTTCGTATTTTATATGCCTGCCAATTTTCGTAGAATATTTTTGTTTTATTTTTAGCTATCTTCTGATAAGTTTTCTTTACCAATCATCATCATTATTAGCCATTTTTTATAATAATATGTGCCCACTGTTGACTGTTGACTTCCTCTCTGAGAGCGAATGGGCCGTGCGGGCCCAGTGCAGGTAAGTGGATGTCACATGTATTCGAATTTATGGTTCTGGGACATGCCGGTTTCCTCAAAATTCCAATAAAATGTGAAGAAGGAATTCCAAAAATAATTACTCTTCTATCTTATTTTTTATTTTGTGACGTAGTTATCTCCCACGGATATATTGTATTGTATCCTACACTTTTCTGGAAACTCTACATTCTTAGTCTAGAATAATCCTCCAGATATCTTCAATCGCCTTACTCGACACATACGAGTTGCGTTAGGTGGCGAAAGGATTATTTTTAGATCAAGGTTCACAGACATTTTAATACTACATTTCTCTAAAAAGAAAACGAAAGTGATTTGGAAAACGTTTGACTGATTTAGTACTTTGATTTAAAATCATTCGTTCCGAGAGAAATGAGAGAGATTACCTTAATCTTTTCTATCGCAGTACAGCATCAGAATATAGACGTTTTCGTTTTTAAGAGGAGTTACTGACCTTGTATTTACAAAAATATTTTCAGAGATCAACATGATAGATACAAATCCACTAAAAACCAAAGGACAAAAATACGTTGCTTGCATACCATTGTGCCATATTAACTTCTGATTGGGAAATATCTTGATACTTGCACACTTTTATACAAGTTACAGGCAAGAGTATTTTCGCCCAAGAAAATCGTTCTTTCTCCAAAAAAGAAAGATCCTACGGACCAACTTTATGGGCTGTAATACGTCTTCTCATAAGCAGCAAACGATCTTGCACAAATAAATGCATGGTGGTGTGAACACCATAAAACTTCGCCTACTTACATCTCCCCTCGTTTGCCGAAATTGAGCGACTTCCCCCATAGATAACACTCCATTCCCCCGAGGTGCCATTTACAATGCAGATCGTAATTGGGGCATGGGAAATTGGTCGTTAGCTGCCTATCATTAAGGTCCGTGGTGAGTGCAGCGTGGTGTTGGTGAACACTCGGGCTGCATTAATGTCGTCGTGTATATAAGAAACTCGTTGCATTATTGATTAGTTGTGACGAACATGCTAGTTATGATCTGCGAGGGCGTGATCTCGAAAAGTTTCACATTGATACATACAACTCCGAATCTTATTCATCATAACCCGTTTGCCCAGACATTAATCTCAGTTTGTGATGAAAAATCGAACTTCTCCAAGAGATAAATATATTTCTGCAGCGACCCTCAATAACTTAAGTACCGTCCACATCTGAATTATTTCATGTTTCTGTTGTTTACACAAACGCGACTCATCTCCCCGGAGACTGCAGAAGGGTTCGTAATCTAGGATTTCTTTTTCATTTACTTTATTTTGTTGTAATCTAACGTTACGAGTTTTTCGCAGTTAAATCTCTACGTGAGATACAATTCATCTGCATTTCTTTCGCGAAAATTACATTTTTTCTTATATTGAATTCATTTTATTCCATCGGAGCCAATTTAGGGAAAACTGTACTCTATTTTCAGACTAGATTTCGGGGTTTTTCGTTAGTCTAGGAATAATAGATGAATTTAATAAATGGTTGTGTGTAAAGGTGCGAAATGAGTATTGAAAGAATTACAGAAAAATCTGATGAGCGCGATCGCTCTGAAGATTATAATACAAATGAAGTTTATAGAAGCATGGTCGTATGTATGCCTGCAGGTAACATTCTCTTATAATGAAAACAATTACCTGCAAGTTTTATCGTCGTACCTATATGAAAATAACAAAACAGTCAAAGTTCGTACTTCAGTCATTACAGTCTGCTAGAAAAACCATCTAGCGAATTATACTAGAAGCTTGGTTAGAAAATAAAAGTAACATTATCGTATGCGAAGTCACGTATATTCAAAGAACAACCCTGTATAAAACAACTCACAATATTCTGCTGACTCCCTGGAGTGCGGTAAACATGATATATCAAGTATAGACAGAATAATGTTTTAATTATACGAATGATTATTTTATGGAAATTCGAAGACGCGACAGTTGCTTTGTATGTGCAATAAAAAAGACGAAAAATAATATTCACTAGACTTTGGCCTTTTTTTTAAACTATCATTAAATCTGCTTAGATTTTTGTCAAACATGTTGTGGTCGGTTGCCAGTCTAACCAGCTGAGTGAATTTAGCCTATCTGATCTCCACAACAGGGTAACTGGGTACCCATTGGCAAGATTGAGACTGCTGCCAGATTTTTTTATGACTTCTGGCTACCGTAACGGCTGTCAAAGATCTTCTAAGGACAGCCGGGCTCTAGGTCATAGCCGACTTATACGACACCGCTCCCACCTGGCAAAATAATGTTCATTGAAATGAGCTTCAGGGCATCCTCTGTAGACATACTTTACATTGACAACCATAAATTAGCAGACAGATCGAGTAAACGAGCTTACCGTCATTATACCATTCGATAGTCAACGTCTCTTTTACCGCATGGTTACCACGCGCTTCAAGCGGGTGGGCCTCGCGCCCTTTACGCACGCAGACTGTTCGTTTGAAGCACGTTGCTAGGTTGTCAAAAAAGGTAAGGCGAAAGCGGTCGGTGCGGGGACAGCTAGTTGACTGCTAGCTGTAAGCGCGTGGACAGCTAGTTGCCTGCTAGCTGTAGGCGCGTGGACAGCTAGTTGCCTGCTAGCTGTAGGCGCGTGGACAGTGAGCAGTCATCTTCGTTTAAGGCAGTGTTGTGCGGGAGCAGTGTTGAAGTGGGGCCTTGTAAATGAGGTACGACCTTTGACGTGCTTTCTGAAGCACGAAGGAGTCTCGGTATGTGATGGATAATCACCGATCCACGTACCAACCTCGGCAACCATTGCTTAACCTTGAAGATCAACCCATGTGGCCTTTTTAAAACCGTCAGTGATAATCTAACTCATCTCTACTAATTTCAAGGCATTCCTGTAATATTTTAGGCACAAACAAAAACAAAATTCATTATAATTTAATCGTTAAACCTTTGAGCTCTAACGGGGAATTTTAATACTGAAGTCTAATTACGTTTTTCACGCAATTATACAATCTTCTTCTTTGAAAGTTTCACAGCGTTGGTGGTTCAAAGAAATTCTTTATCTGTATTAATAGCATGACTGACAATAAAATACGCTTTTGTACGGTGTCATTCATCAAGTGTTTTATTGATTACTAGCACTTCGCCCGCGACTTCGTTCGCGTGATCCGTGTTTTATCCTACAGATTACTTTTTAGTTTCACCCCCTTAAAGGTTGAATTTCCAAAAATCCCTTCTTAGGAGCACCTTACATTATAAAAAGAAGCCCTGTACAGTAGAATTAATCCAAAATCTTTAACACCCCCTAAATCGTCCTTAGGAGTAGTTTTGAAAAACAAATTATGAAAACCTTTACTATTTACTTAGGTTAGTATTTATGCCAAGTTTCAAATATATAAGCCCAAAAAATTTCCACCTTTTCACCTCCTTAGTGGTAGAATTTCCAAAAACCAATAAATACATGAATTCTTTTTGTCAACCAAAAGCGTAAATCAAAAATTGAATGTGTCCTATTTACAAACTATAAAAATTTCATACAAACTTTCATCCCTTTTTTTATCCCTTTAGAGGTAGAATTTCCAGAAGCCAATAAACGCATAAATTATAAAGGAATTGAAGCAGTCTTGAATATGAAGTAATTCATTTTGATAAGGATTGATACCAAGATACAAATAAAGAACATTTTCTAGCGGCGGCATTTTAATTCTTTTTTTATTTAAAAGAACACTTATTGTGACATAACTATAATAGTTAGACATATGCGGTCGCGACACTTTTTGTATATAATGATGTGTTTTACAAAGTCGTGGTACATTATTTTATTCTATCGTCAATAGTTTTCGCAGTACACGCGATGTAAAGAATATTTAGGTATTTTTTTACACCTTGGGTTACATTATTGGAGTTTTAGTAAGGATCCCTAATTTTTTTTAAATATCTTATAGCCTATCTTCTTCTTAGCGTGTCGATGGCAAATATAGAAAGTTAAATATTGTGTTTGGCCCAGAGTTCAGCCTATGTCACCCGGGGATTGTGTAACTTCCCAACAGCGAAAGAATTTTTCAAATCGTTTCAGTAGTTTCGAAGCATATTCAATGCAAACAAACAACAATCAAATCTTTCCTCTTTATAATATTAATATATATATGTTGATTATATTTATTTATAATAAACATATTCTTTTGTATTTCAGCAAGTGGACCAATGTCATTCAAACATAGCCTGGAGGTAACGAACATACCTATAAATACAAAACAAGTACAGCATTAAATAAAAATAACGTATGTTGCACTCAGTACTCATATATTCTCTTGAAGAAATACTTTTATTTCTTTGTAGCGCTCCATCTAATGTTGTGTATTTATTTGGCGAAAACTTTTACTATTACGTTTCGCAAGTTAAATGCGTTAGTCCTTTCAGTGCAGTGATCCGTGCGGTAAATAAATATAATATGAACTATCACGCTCTTTTATGGCAAACCTGAGAATCATCAAAATAGTGGCATTTTGAGATCAACTTAAATCCTACTATATTATTATAAACGTGAAAGTTTGTGAGGATGACTTTCACGCAAAAACTACTGAACGGATTTTGATGTAACTTTACTGAAATATAGTTTATACACCAGAATGACACATAAGCTATGTTATAAAGATATTGAAAGGAGTCATAATTATTATTAATACATTTATTTCAGATATCAAATCCATACACTGTCAATACAAAACACAAAATAAAACATAGAATTATAAATTAGATTATTAAAACATTAAATAAAATTAATTTTAACAACATTAAAAAATATTAAAATAACGTATAAAGATGTTAGTACATTGCTTATATACTATATTAGTGAGTGCCTATAACAATGCGCATCCATTTATTCTGGATTGGGCAATCCGAAAATGCAATCATCTGCAAGATGCCGTTGCTACGCGCTGCCACAAGGAGGCTACCCTATTGGCATGGAAGCAGTCTGTCCGCGCCTCCGCAAACATCTGGGACGCACTACAATAGCGAGGCAGCCGCATCAGCACCCTAAAGATATTATTGTATTGGACACGCAGAGCAGTAGCAGCCCGATGGGTGTAATTCACACACAAGCTGCTCGAGTAGAAGGATTGGCAATACGCTTTAAAAAGCGTTATCTTAATTTCGAGCAGCTAATACCACGTGCCGCGGGGTGCAGCTTGTATTAATATAAAGAGGAAATATCATTATTTTATTTGTAGGAAGAAATCTCTGAAAGTATTGATCCTGAACTAAACTTTCGTTGAGTGCCATAAGCTAGTGTTACTCCCAACGGAAAAAAGGAGTGTTATAAGTTTAACATGTGTTCGTGTATATGTATTTTTGTGTATCTGTCTGTGGCATCATAGCTCCTAAACGGATGCACCAATTTTGATTTAGTGTTTTATGTTTGAAAGTTGTCTTTGTCGAGAGTGTTCTTAGCTATGTTTGGTGAAAATCGGTTGTGCCGTTCTAAAGTTATGGGGGTTTTACTGTTTGAATCAGAGTGTTTTATAGATTGTCGATCGAAGCTTGTCTACTACTACACATATTATGTAACATGAAATAAAAATGATTCGGGAGTTTATTAAATTTTACTTGTTAACCCTAAAAAAATGCACGATTATTTTTCTTATTTTGTAAAAAACTAGTCTATACTAATATTATAAAGAGGTAAAGTTTGTCACGTTGTAGGGGGTAATCTTTGGATCTACTGAACCGATGATGAAAATTCTTTCACCAGTAGAAAGCTACATTATTCCTGAGTGCGTAGGCTATAAAAAAAAATTATGAAAGATCCTTATGAAAATTGCAATAATGTAACCCAAGGTAGCAAAATGTTGCCTATAAAATTCATTCTTTGGCGTGCGCTTAGAAAACTATTGATGATAGATAAAAATAGGTAGGTAGGGTTGGGTAAGTAGGGTAGGCAGAGTAGGCAGGGTAGGTAGGTAGCCAGTTGATGGGAGCGAAGCCGCGGGGGTCAGCTAGTCAGATTATAGAATTGTAACATGTACCTTTCAGAAAATAAATATTAACGGTTTTTTTTGACTTTTTCTTTTGCTTGACATCAATATTTCACGATAAATTGTTACTTATTTTTAAAATTGTTATTATATTGTGTTAAATTGTTATATATTACTGTTTTTACTCGACTGCGCGAAGCAAAGAAGGGTAATGTGTTTATCAGTCTATGTATGTATTTATGTTTGTTGATTCTAGAGGATTGGCGTTCTAAAGACCTAATGCCTTGGCCGATTTTGATGATTCTTACGTCAATCAATTCGCCTGAACCACATTAAAATTGAAAAAAAATACAAAAATGGCGGCTTTTTGTTGCTATTTTGTGAGTGGCCCATTTTTTTTTGCCAACCCCGTCATGTAGGGTATAAAAATAAAGGGTTTTAAGAGGTGATTTCCAAAATATATATGACACTTAAATGTTAAGGAGTAATCCGAAAAAAAGTCGAACTTAAAAGACGTAAACAAGAAAAAAATCATGCAGTGCAGTCGGAGGATCCTATTCGCGAGCTGGCTGATCAAAACCAAATGTTTTGTTGATGTATGATTTTCTTCTTGTTTAAGTCCTTAGTTCGCTTCTTTAGCAGTTGAAATTTTTGATTATTTGAATTAACATTTTTTTCTTATAATAGGACAACTAAGTTGCCAGTGATGACGTACGGAACAGAAACATGGTCGCTCACAATCGGCCTCAACAGGAAGCTTAGAGTCACCCAAAGAGCAATGGAGAGAGCTATGCTCGGCGTTTCCTTGTGTGACGGAATCAGAAGTGAAGACATACGCAAGAGAACCAAGGTTACCGACAAAGCCCGAAGAAATGCCAAACTTAATGGCAGTGGGCAGTGCACATTAATCGCAGGTCTGATGGCCATTGGAGCCAATAAGTTCTGGAGTGGCGACCGCGAACCGGAAGATGTTGCGTGAAGTAAACCAGTAAGATACATAAGTAAAAAAATGTTTACAATGTCTGCGTCTGTTACTTTTTAAACGCTACTGGAATATTATTTTACAAAAATAATTCGTGACAACATAGAACCATGTTTCGCTGTGGTCGTCTCTATGTAGCATATTACCGTTATATGTATTTGAGAGAATAAATTTTCCATTTTTCGTTTTTGTCCTAAATCAGCGCGGTATAAAACGAGAGTATAATAGAAGCAGTTGTTTGTTTGCGCGCATAAATCAGCAACTTTGTGCGCTGTGATGCCTCCACCCTGTCCACCCTACACGACCGGGTAGCCAGTGGCTCGGTGCACCAAAACTATGGGCCATATTTATAAAAATCTCGGCAGTATATTATCAGATTCTTTAACTAAATTCTCCATAGAATATTTGACTATAGAATGCGCTAAGAAATCGCTTAAATGTGTCGAGATTTAAATAAATTAGGGTAAATTTGTCTCACTTCATTTTTATATCTTTTAAACATTCCGCAAAAAAGGGTTTTTGCTGACATCTGGGACTTTTTGTAACAATTTAGCATTTTGAAAAATATGCTAACTTAAATGTTATAGTATCTATCTCCATATATTCTTTATTTTGATTTATTCACATTTTTCTTCTAAAAGAAAGAATCCTCTTGAGTGTCATGAAAAAGGGTATCTTTTGTTCTCATGAGCATGACTGAGTGGGCTTCACAGGTACGCTCGAATCTTGATAATGTCTCTAAAACGATGTGATTCTTTCACCTGTGCACTTGACTTTGTTGACTCAGAGAATGTTGTTAGTTAAATTGAATCAATATGAAACCTAGTTACGACATTTACGTTTTTATTGTTCAATTCATTGTCAAAGAAACATTGTAAAATCGAGCAGCGAGCATCCCAATCTCCGGACGACCGCTCGATGCTCGTAAACTGTACAGCATCCACAGTTCCACACCAGCACAAGAAAGCACGAAATAGGAGAACATAGAAAACTTATAACAGAAGGTAAGGTTCATACAACAAGCGAAAACAGTAGTACGCACACAAAGACGCCTACGTACGGCGATCTCGAACAAATGTCAGTTGCGAGTGCGCTTGCACTTGTTGTACGTGAAGCGTGTCTTAATGTGCGTGTATTTTAGATTTTTGTATAAAGTTGAGCTTCTGTAGATGTTTATATTGTGATGAAAGGCAGTGCAACGTCAAAATTGAATTTAATCCGAGCCTGAATTCCGAGCTAGTGGCCTGCTGTGACCACAAGCCGAACAGGCGACCGACGCCGACGCCTTTGAAATCCGACCAATTACGTGATCAAAAAGTGTCCCAATGCCGTACTATTAGATGGCAATTTGTTGCACAATTACAAACGGATTTAATGCAGCTTTTGCAGCGAAATTATAAATGTTAGTGCAGTTAGTCTGAAATAACTTGTGTAGTTTAATTTAGTATCCTCTTTACTAAAATATTAATGGGTATGTAGTTTAGTTTGTTTGGTTACATGGTTTGCTGGAAACTCTAAATATAGAAATAGAATATACTATTAAGGTATTACTAGCAAGATTTCTGGATGATTAACTTCCCCATTTATATTACTCTACGACTTAGATTTGCTTAGCTTTGTATCCAAGAATCAGTTCATTCAGTACGTTCAGTCGAGATCTTTCACATAACACACTCGTCATCCATCGGAGCGTCGCTATGCGAACGTTTGACAATTTATCAACTTGAGTCGAAGCAATAAATTCAAAGGAATCTATCTATTTCTCTTGTAATGTGAAAGTTTATAGAGTATCAGATATAACAAAGTGTAACTATCATTGATGGGGTATTATATTTAATACTTGTCCAGGGGCTGAGAGGGGTGGTGCGACGCGAGCGCCCTCTGGCGGTGAGCTTGCTGTCCAAAAGTTTGGCAACATTTGCAGATAGGTTTAGAAAGTCAGTAAATTCTGATGCTGGCAGTATGTATACATAAAACTGACTCAGATGGACAGCAATAGATCTAATACAGGATGAATTAATTTATTGGCCGTCGTTCGAGGTTTGAAAGTCACCTTCGTATGAATATAAACAACTTTTATTATGGGATCAACTATGTTTGAAAAAAAAAACTGAAGTTATTTTAAAAAGCTGACTTTGGTGGCTTCTCATTTCTTTGTTTTCCATTTTTTTTAAACCATACATTCTGTATTTTATCCACTCGACGAGTTCTAAACAATGATACCCCACTCGATGGGTAAGATAAAAAATTCTTTAGCTGTATGGGAGCCCTTAAAACCTTTAAAAATATTTTTGACAATTTGTATGACTTTGGGTTAACAAGATGCTTATACTGTGAAAATTTTAAGACTGTAGCTTCAACCGTTTGGCTTTAAAATCTGTGTGACAGACTATAGACAGACAGATGGACATCTGAGTGACAGCAATAGGGCTCCGTTTGAACCCTTCGGGTACGGAACCCAAAAAATTTAGGGAGCATCTGAGTTTTTTCCAACCATGTTAAGGTCAGCTTCCAGTCCAACCGGGTGCAGCTGAATACTAGGATTTCACATGAAGTGACTGTCTATCTGACCTCCACAACCCAGTAACTGGTTAACTGGGTGTTTGTGTATGTGAGTTTATATGTTTGTAAACGCACCCACGATACAGGAGAAATTCCTAGTGTGGGGCAACGTTAATTAAAAAAGAAAAGAAAAAAAACACGGTATCTCTTGGCAAGACTGGGTGCCATATTTACTGGCTTTTGAAACGACCGTCAGAAATCAACAAATGACAATGGGACGAGCTTTCCGAACCAAATCCATAATTTATGCTCAGAAATAACTGTAAATAAAATACACAAAATTATAACATCCAAGGTCCGATTGTTTGATACTAAACAAAATGCCAGAACTTCAAAGAAATAAAACCCGAACTCAACCAACGACTACCAAGAAACACTAGATTGTAGAAGTAATTAATGAAATTCCTTCAAACCTTAATGAGACCCACTAAAACAAAACTTTCAGAGCAGTCTAGCTGGTCCCTTAGAGAAAAGCTTGAAGTAATCCAAATTATCCGACATTGTGGTCGCCGACAATAGACTGCGCACAAAAGCGGCGGAGTTATTGTTTAGCAAAGTTTTCTATTATTAGGAAACTAAAGACTCTTCTAACAAACAATCTCTTATTAATTACATCCAGAGTCAAAATATTTTGAAGAGTCTCTTGCCATGTTTTGGTTTTTGTTGACACGTTGATGTTTTTTCATGTCCGTCCAAGTACCAAGAGGGAACGATCGTAGAATGATGATGCTGATATGGTGCTCCCATCCCACACCGCTGTTAAAAATGTTTATAAACATTTTCTAACACCAATACATATTCATTAATACACTAACAAACGTTAGTAATTGTTAAATGTTTTGAGTGCTCCTAACATTACTACTACACATATTATTACATAACACAATGTTTTCTAACATAACACCTTAACATTGCGATCAAATGTTTGTTTAGAAAATGTTTACTAATGTTTGTAAACATTTTCAACAGCGGTGTGGAAGCACCGATACTTGTCAGACCATCCAAGACTAACATTAATGGAAGTGACATTGTTGGTTCATTTATATGTTTCTTGATAACGCATGAAAATGCTTCTACTGATAGTAAGCTACACAATCGTTAAGTGTTGTTGATTACATTTTATGCCAAGAAATAGCAAGACAGGCCACGGGGGCGAATTCGTGGGCAGAAGCTTGTTGGCCTAGCACGAATTAATTTTGGCTTTTATTATCTTGTCTGTTTTGTCTTCTAGTTTTTCTGATCTTCTTCGATTCATTGCGGTAACATATAGTTAAACAACACTGAATCGGAGACCTGGGGGGTGACCATAAGCTCTTAGAGCGGAATCAATTTGAGATCGAATAAGGGACAGATGTATCTGACTTGTATACATCTGGCACTTACTCGATATCAAATTGATACCGCTCTAAGAGCTTATGGTCACCCCTCTGAGACCATATACAAAGTGACAATCTTCCAAACTGTTCAATCCAAACTGTTTGGGAATGACCTAGTGGAAATTCATTTTTTTTTTGACAATCGTTTTTAGGGTTTCGTACCCAAAGGGTAAAAACGAGACCCTATTCTCTCTGTCTGTCAACAGGCTGCATCTCATGTACCGTGATAGCTAGACAGTTGAAATTTTCACAGATAATGTATTTCTGTTGCCGCTATAACAACAAATACTAAAAACAGAATAAAATAAATATTTAAGTGAGGCTCCCATACAACAAACGTAATTTTTTGCCGTTATTTGCGATAATGGTACGAAACCCTTCGTGTGCGAGTCCGACTCGCACTTGGCCGATTTTTTTCTAATAGTCTGTTACTTTGTCTAAGAGGCCCTCTGTGAGTATCAAAATTACGATGCGATACGGCAAAATGATTCGTGGTAGCCCTACCGATGAAAAATCGATTCTTAATTATGTGATCATAGCTTCATGGTTGATTAAATCGTCAGTCACTCAGTTAGAACGGTGTGCGGCGTTGTATGTAAGTATAAAAACCTTCAATGCAAAAGGCACGCTAAATAAAGACCTTCTAAGAACCACGGGCATAGCTCTTCGTGGAACACCAATATTGAATACTTCAACCAAGAAATGGCGGCCTGAGTGGGTTTTATCGATATGTGGACAATATCAAGTAATCTCTTTTCCATTTATGTGATTAAACCTTTTGTAGTATGTGTGCTCAGATGTACAGGTTCTGACGAATTGATATTAATCTGAAAATCGTGTTGCGAGGAGCATTGTAAAGGATTCCAAGGCTGAAACACTACAAACCACCTCTCTGTACAGAGGGTCCTCTCACCTTTATGCGTGTGCTCAATACAGGCACAGTAGTAGTGGATGGCACATGTCTTGATGTTTTTAGTAGTAAGACATGGCGGTTTTCCTACGACGTTTTTCCTCAGCGTTTTGTGAGCAGTAGTTTTGAAGTAAATGACACAAAGCCTGCCAAAGTATTCGACCCAAGGGAACTTACGTGAAAGTTGAGATCGTTGTCATATCCCTCATTGATGACTAAGACTTTTCTTAATTGCTAAGAAATTCTGCAACTTTGGGCTGACACCCAATAAATATCGGCTTATCCATTTTTCATCAGTATTTTTGTCCAACACGTAATCCACAACCCTTAATAACTTGAAACACATGGCGGAAGCACATTTGCTGCTCGGAGGGGTCAGCGGCCAAGCGGGCTCTCAGCGAGACTAAATCGCATCCAGGAGAGCTGGACGATAGCATACTGTCGCCAGCGTCCGGAACGATGGAGGATGACGAGGTGGGCGACGTTTTTGCCGGTCTGTAGCTGGAAGAAGACGAGGAAGGCCCCATCTGCGATGGTGACCCCTTCTTTGGCCTGTAAAGCTGTGCAGGCGAACCTCCATCACAGTCAAATAGCGACAGCCTAGTTACGCAAGTGGTTGGAGGTTCAACACAGGGCCATTGTCAAATACGAGGACTGTCCAATTAAGGCGGTAAGATCCTTGTTACCTCAACTCATGATGACCCTAGATTTTGTATATATTATGTCACAGGTAACATCAGAGCACAGCTTTTAATTGTGTTCTGTTGTAGAGATATCTCTGCAGCTAGGCTGACTATACAGCGTGGTGCTACGATGATGTCGTGTGTCTTCGCCTCGGTCTATATGCCTCAGGCGGAGGCTCCACCCCCGTATGACCTGGTCCACCTCGTAACGCATTGCAAAACCAGCGGAGAAGAGGTCATCATCGGGACCGACGTGAATGCACATCACCCGTTGTGGGGAATGGACACACAAAACGAAAAGGGTAAGGCATTAGTAGAATACTTGTCCACTCTGCACAGCATGCATGGTGGAAGACGAGACAGCAGCACACCTGCTCCTAAGCTGCCCTGTAATCGCTGGCTACAGGACCAAATACTTCGGTGACCCAGATACCCAGCAGGAGATGGTCGGCAACACCAAGGCGCTGCTGGCCTTTCTCGAGGAGCTGGGGTGGAACGAATGATGTAACTGAATCCCAACCATACGCAAAATACGGGCTTAGTCGTGGAGTTGCGGAAACAGCCCGTCGAAACTAAATAAAAACACTCAATAATAACTTGAAACAAAGGTCGGAAGATGATGGAGATTCGTTTTTTGACCAAACTTTCAAACCAATCACGTCTTCAGTTCCACCGAGGCAAAATTCTCGTTTGCAACGAGTAATAACTAGGAGCTGCAACGGACACAATCACCGCTGATTAGCTGTAAACAATAGAGTCCCTTGTAAACACCCGGCCGTACGTTACGGGAACAGGTGCTCGTAATAACCTATTAACTCAGAAATACTCGTACTGAAGGCAGTGTCGATAGCTATATAGGAGACTTTTGATTAACCTGTGTATGATTATATACCCAGTGATTATATACGACTTGTAATGTATAAATGTACTTGTAATGTAAGGAAACCAGCACCCTAAATGCTTAACTTCAAACAATGGAACACGCGTACTTTACTAGCATTAATTGCTTTGTTTAAAAATAAAACTATTTTTTTTATACTTTATCAGTAAGAACAAAATAGAGCAGAATAGAGAGAGTAGATATATAGCGCATCATTATATAATGATAGAGCAGTGGTGGCCCAGTGGTATCGGCCACGACTTACAGGTTGTAGGTCGTGGGTTCGAGCCCAGACAGGCGCTTTACTTTGTGTAAATTATTTAAACACCACTGCTCTCAAAACGGTGAAGGAAAACATCGTGAGGAAACCAAATGTCCTAGAACCAAAAATTCGAAGACATATGACATCCACCAATCCGCACTGTGCCCGCGTGGTGGATTACGGCCCATTCCCTCTCACAGAGAGGAGGCCTGTGTCCCAGCAGTGGGAACATTAATAGGCTGATGATGATGATGAAGAACAAAATTAAAAAGACTAATAAGCAATTTAACTCTAACTTAATATGTTACGTGATAGATTATGTTAAAACTAAGAATAGTCTTCATTTGCACTTTTACAAAAGTCCGTAGCACTTTCTTAGTCTGATATAATTTAAAAACACAATGTTTCGATAGATTGTCGATTGAAGCGTGTCTGCTACTAGGTATATTATAAGTAGTTTAAAAAGCATGGAATAACAATGAATTTTTTTTTTTTTTTTTTTTTTCTTTTTTTTTTCCTTTGTGGGTAGACACAGGGTAAACACGCTTTTGAGACAGCTCCCAGTTTTTAATTAATTTAAATTTATTATCAATAGATTATTTAATGTTTTAATTATATTTTATTAATATTTACCACCCTACTCTCACTATATATAATTTCCTTCATCTTAATCTTATTACCTAATTCTTTTCAACCACTGACACCATGGACTCAAAACTGGCCACAAGTCTGGAAGATCTAGAGCAGCTGTTTCATTCACGGATGGCAGAGTATGAAAACAAGCTTAAGACTGCATCCAGTGAAACTCGGCCTATACCGGAGTTATCGGCACTATCACGTGAGTTCGCTGATTTTAAATCGTTCGTATGGCAGGCACTCTCCAAATTTAAAAGCCAAATTGAGATGTTGTCTACAGGATTCGACAGGCATGAGACCCTGATGCGGAGGAAGGTTCTCCTGTTTCATGGTATCTCTGAGCGTCCTGGTGAAAAGCTGCATGAAGTGGTTCACGGGGTATTATCCGCCCAAATGAGCTTACCTGAGATTGGGAAAGATAAGATTCATGTCTGCCATAGATTGGGTTCTGCACGGGGCAAAGCTCGGCCTATACTTGTCAGGATGTACAACACTGAGCACCGTCACATAGTATGGGAGAGCAAGAAGTCCCTAAAAGGCACAGGTATCACTATCACAGAATTCCTGACGCACACTAGACATCGCACCTTCATGGAAGCGCGCAAGCATTTTGGGATGCTGAATTGCTGGTCGGTGGAGGGGCGGATAGTGATCATCACACCCGACACCAAGCGCCACAAGATTGAGACTCCGGGTGAACTTCAAGCTCTTGTGTCGAAGTTCCCCAACGCATCTGGCGGCCCTCGTAATGCTGCACAGAGTGTGGAACATTCTTCTCTAAAGAATGTGAGCACCACCGAGACTACTCCCTCAAGAGACCAAAGGAAGGCGCGCCGGCGTAATTAATGTTGTTGTTGTTGTGTCCGTTCGCTGAGCTACCTACTCCTTAATTGTGCCGGAGTATACGGTCACTTTAACTTGTTTCTGTGCCGGTACTTTAAATTTTTGATATTTTCTATATCACCTTCATTTTGCTATTCCTGAATATGATGTCGGTATAATAATGTCTTTTTATTTAAGTTTTGTTTACGACAAGTCTTTCAACCAACCAACTGACTGATGTCGGTGTCAATTTGTTGACAGTAATGCTACTGTCGGATTGACAGTGACAGAAGTGAATCGTTCCGTTCGTGCATGCCTGAATGTGTTTCGTTTTACGCTGTTTTTATTTTTATATTTTGTTTCTTGTTTTTGATTTTTTAAAGATTTTTTAAATTAGTAATTTTATCTTGTATTGTGTATTGATTATTAAGTCCATTTGACAGCGTTAATCACGCAATGAATACTGTTGAGTTGTCAAAATAAAAGGCAACATGCGTGCTTTGAGATGTCAAAACAGTGCGCAATTAGGGTGCTGGACTTATAGTAAACTACTGTCTGTGCCTGGGTCTCACACTATCTCCATAGCAAATTTCATCTAAATCGGTTCAGTCGTTTTGTCTTCAATAACAAAGATAATAAAAAAAAAACAGCGTCAATCACTCAATTCTGTTTATCTTTTCGTTAGAGCAATGTCCGGTGCCCTCATAGTTTATGAAGTTCAGTAATGTTATTTAATTATTTTGGTGAATATAGCTGTTTGTACGGAACACTCAGTGCGCGAGTCCAACTCGCACTTGGTCAGTTTTTTTATTTGTAAGCTACGTTTGGTGAAATTCGGTTCAGTCGATCAAAACTTATGGCCGTTTTACTGTTTGAATAGAGGTGTTTTCGCAAGATATGTCATAATTACGTGTTCAATAGATTGTCGATCCAAGCGTGTCTAATACTAGATAAATTATGTATTTATAACATCATTTATTTATAACTTTGTAGTTAACATTTTATTCGAATTAGGTTCATTTAAACATACAAGTGTTATAATATATTTTTGAAATCACCTCTTGAAAACTGACACCCAAAAGCCGCTATTTTTCTATTTTCCCATTTTAATGTAGCGAGTGACACTCGGACAAATCGATTGACGTATGAATCATCAAAATCGGCCAACGCGTTTGGCCTCTGGAACGCCACAAAGGAACAACATACATAGACACATACACAGATACATAGACTGATAAACACATTACCCTCCTTCGGCAGTCGGGTAAAAAGAATCAGGGGTTATTTTAAATTTTACTTGTATTTACTTTTTTATGTAGGAAGGCGTTGTCTACTTAACATTATTTTGATGGTTAAAGCCGTTAATACCACAAATTAATAGAACATTAAAAGGCATGAAGTTTAAAAGATACGTTACTTTTTTAATTCATATTTTTTTTAATACCTAAAATATCTAGTACACACGCTTCGATCAACAATCTATCGAACACATAATTATGACACGATATCTTGCGAAATACCCCGATTCAAACAATAAATAGCCCATAACTTTTGAAGGGCTGAACTGATTTTCATCAAACATAGCTAAGAACCCTCCTGATAATCTCCCTTCAAACAAAAACAAGAACAATAAATCAAAATCAGTTCATCCGTTTAGGAGCTATGATGCCACAGACAGATACACAAATCAAACTTATAACTTACCCCCTTTTTCCACCGGGGTTTAAAAACCGGCCTCATCAAGCTAAAAAGCTAATAACAGGTACTGGGTTGTGGAGGTCAGATAAGCAGTCGCTATTTGTAAAATACTGGTATCCAGTTGCATCCAGTAAGACTGCAAGCTGACCTCAACGTAGTTGAGAAAAGGCAGGCAGATGGATTACTTAAAAAAATCATATCTTTTATCATTTAACAGTTTTATTAAAAGTAAAACGAAGTTAACTTTTAAAAATGGATACGAAAAATGTCTTAATTGGATTGAGTGCCATACAATAGAAGAAAAAGCATCATATGACGCCATGTTTAGAAAATTTAAAATATAATGGTTTGTGCGGGCATCACGCGGCTACCTAAAAGTTATTTTAGTGACTTATTCCAATCAACCCCATGAATATTCACGCGGACAGTTATCTGTTGGAATATGGAAATCGGAGTTTAATCTATCTTTTTTATTATTACATCTGCAGAGATCTGTGACCGGACTTTACGCTTTTCAACTCGTTTTAATTACGTATCGATTTCATACTCACCTACTTTCATAAGAGTAAAGAATTATATTTTTTTTTATTAAGGATTGAGTAAAAGACATTTTTAGAGCAAAGAATTCATTAAAAGTTCAATCAACTAATTCGAGTGTCGTCTTAGTGAAATGATAATGAGGAATCTGAGTCTGCTCTAATACCGTCAGTAAACGCAAGCGTTGACATTAGCTTCGGTCGGCGCACTTAACCGGAGACGCTAAACTTATTACGACAACGAGCGTCGAGTTTATCTGCTAACTGCGAGGCAGAGGTCGTCCCGGCTTGTGACGTCACGGAGCTGTCACCATTGTTCGCAAGTTGTCGATCTGCCTACGGCACTCGGTACTCGCACCAGTTTCACCCAGTTCTATTCAACGTAATCCAGTTCGAACCGGCTCACGGTGCCCCCACCCAGTTAATTTAAGTTGCCACGGTCTTTGAGTAATTGGTTCAGCGTTTACTCATTCATACGGCAGTCTATTTGCTCAAATGGAGTGCTGGAGGCTTTGTGTGCCGGTGACGTGGCTTACAATTGCCTGGATAATATTAAATTAAGTCTACCAATTAAGATTTTCAGCTCGTCTTGGTGCACCGCGCATTAGCTATGCGACAAAGCGAAGCGAAATTAATAGTACGACTTATGGGAACCACGAATGTACCACTAAATAAGTTCGCGACATCGATATAAGAAATAAGATGAGTTTGCAGGTAATGTAACGGCTCGATGTTGCATTTCCATTCTAACAAGATGTAGGTATGCACATCTTAAAACGGATTCTGTAAACTTTCCTATATTTGTGCTCTAGTGACAATTTAACTAGAGTGCAGTTCCTATTCAGGTTACCTATACATCAGAAAGTTTGGTAAGACGCGGCGACGGAGCGGAGCGCGGTGCGGGGTAGGGGGACGAGCGAGTGTAGTTCAACAAAGAGGACGAGTCTTATTGTAATCAGACGGCGGCAATAAAACCGTCCGAGACGAGTAATGAACGACGGATAGAACAACGTTTAATATTTCCGAAACAAATTGACCAATAAAACAAAAAGTTGCCAAGTCTTGATTTCCTCGGAGCTCGAACTTGTTCAAAGTTCCAATTGTAGTCGGATTGTTTTTTAAAGTATTCGCGAGTCCGTCCCGAGAGGGGAGGGGTGGGGGGAGGGGTACCGCGAGGCAAGGAGGCGCTCGTTCGTTCGTTCGTTTGCTTCACTCAATAAAAAATCAGGCGGCGATGGTTACGGCAACGTTTTCATTCGCTAATCTCCACCGAGCCAGTAATCCTCCGTGACGGACGGCGCATGTTTATTTTATTCCCTTTCAAAATTTATTTAAGCCGAAAGGAATTCGCTTTGGACTGGCGCTAAGTTTTTAATAGAATTTGCCAAAGTTTAAATAAGTTAGTGTTATTGTTGGAGTGAGTGACGTTGCGCGTCGCAATGTTACTCCGTCAATATTAGATCTTTGTACTGAATTAACAACGAAATCTTCTTATTAGAATTTTTGTGTGACTTAGACTTACACACTTCCGTTTGTAAGTCGAAATCACACAAAATCACAAGTAATTTAACTATAATCTATTATCTTATCAGAAAACCAGAAAGTTGTACAAAAAGGTACCAAAATTACCTCTAGGTATAGTTACAAAAACTATCAACAAAAAGCGAGTTACTAAAAATATTTTTAATTACACTGGTAACAAGCTGGAAGTGTCCCAAATAGCTCCACTTTCGATATTATCAATCTTGTAAACGAGGCGGCTCTAGCTAACGACTGATGCTTCCGCGGTAAAAGGTCGTAAGTCACAGCACACAACTCCTCAGTGGAATAAGGTCATAAGTTACACACATAGCTCACATAGCTCTGAAGGGTTGAGCAGGTGATCGACTCACGAAGCACGGAATTCAATAACATGGAAGGTAAATATAGATTCTCAGTTTCTTAGATATAATAAAAAATAATCGGATCAAGTGCAAGTCGAACTCGTGCGCCGAGGGTTCCGTATCTACCGCCATAATAAAATTTGTATCATTAGGGTTCCGTACCTCAAAAGGTAAAAAAAGGAACTCTTATAAGATCAATGTCTTATCCGTCTGTCCGTGTGTCACCACCAATTTTCTCAGGAACGGGTGGGCCTAGCAAGTTGAAATTTATACCACTTACCACAGTGTCTCAAGACAAAAGTCTATGACCAGTGTGTGTTGCCAGTAATGACATATGGCTCTGAGACGTAGTCGCTTACAATGGGCCTCATCAGAAAGCTTACAGTCACTCAAAGGGCAATGGAGAGGGCTATGCTCGGCGTTTCCTTGCGTGATCGAATCAGAAATGTTGAGATCCGTAAGAGAACCAGGGTTACCGACATAGCCCGAAGAATTGCCAAACTTAAGTGGCAGTAGGCAGGGCACATTGCTCGCAGAACGGATGGTCGATGGGGCAGAAAGGTTCTGGAGTGGCGACCGCGAACCGGAAGACGTTGCGTTGGAAGGCCTCCCACCAGGTGGACCGATGACCTGGTGAACGTTGCAGGAATCCGCTGGTTGCGTGACATCCGGGACCGGTCAATGTGGCGACGCTTGGGGTAGGCCTATGTCCAGCAGTGGACGTCTTTCGGCTGATATGACGATGATGAGTCGCGGTTTCAGGGTTCAAGACAGACCGCCGGAGCGCGGCGGTCGCTTCACTCTACCACACAATGCGGCCACCTCGCTAAGGAAATCATAATATGATCTTAAACTTTTAGCTGTAGAACCCTTCTGTCCCGGTGGAAGTGTTTATCATTATTATATGAACCTCTAGCTTAACAGAGATTAAAAATACTTACCAAAGTACTACTATCTTTAGTGTTACTATCTTTATCGAAATTAACACTGCTGCAAAAATCTATTGGTATATTTAGTCTTAAGCTACTGTTGATGCTTCTGAGGAAATGATGACGAGTTGTATACCTTCATTGAAGATTTTCTCACACATATACGACTACGTAGTGACGACTTAGTCAGTACGTTATAAGTTCGTCACTTACCGTACATCTACGTCACCAAGTGTAATAATAGTTTGAATGTCGCGGACGAGTCTATCATTTATCAATCATTTACCATCAACAAAACATCAACTAACCGCACAGGACCTCACAACTCTGCCCTTCTTTATGTTTAACTCTCAATCAGTCAAAGAAAATATAAAACATTCCCCAAGCTATATAAAATCATATTCGAATTAACATGAAAAGCAGAATAAAGTAAAACTCTGTCACATCCGTCTTTTGTTCGACAAAACAATATTTATCTAAAAAAAGATGGCTCCGTATAGGCAATATACAAATTATATTATCGAACGAGTTGGGTACGTAATGTACGTTTGAGATACAAAACTTGTGCCACGTATGTGCCGGGAATGTTGTACATTCTGCTTAGCTCACTTCACTCCGAGCGCTGAGCACTGAGAGCAAGTGAAAGAACTTTCTTGATTGCCGCAAGTTGATTTCATCTCCGCAACTATTGATATTTCATGAATATGTATACAGCCTTTTTGGTCTAGTGGTCACAAGAGCTACTGCTAAGAATGGGGTTTATTTATTTAAACTTTATGCAACATACAGGTACATAGGCGGACTTAACGCTGAGGCATTCTCTACCAGTTAACCAAGGGTGGTGTATAGATAACAGGGCAGGTGCATAAAAAAATAAACAAAAAAATACTAAAATAAACTGTTTATACAAATATTTATATATAGATAAATAGACATACTCATATATACTAACCATAATAAATACACAAACACCTATAAATATATACATTAAGTAATAGGAAGGAGGTTTATTGAGACGACTCTGCTTATGGTGTAGAAAATAATTCCGAAAGTTCCGCTCAAATGCGTATTGGCTGGTGGCCGTCCTGATATCGAGAGGAAGCGCCTTCCAGAGAAGAATGGACTGAATGTGAAAGGAAGAATTAATAAAATCAAAAGTATGAGAAGGACATAGCAAGAGATTAAAGTGAGACGAACGAAAATTCCTAGCGTGTGAAGTACAAAGATATTGAAAGTGAGGTATGAGACAAGAAAGGGAGGGGCGGAGAGGAGGGGGTTCTGGGTTTGACTCCCGGATCGGTCAAAGTATTATTAAGGTTTTCAATCTGGAATAGCTCAGTAGCAGCCCGGAGTCTGATGTACCCGCTTGATGGCCAAGGTTCGTACAGTTAGAAGTCTCCTTCGGGCTACGCCAGTCATCTCAGGTGACTCGCCCTATATGCTCATCTTCGGCAGAGAGGTAAGAACGAGATTGGTAGCCAAGATTAGAGCTCCACCAAAGGCACTACATAGGGGCAGAAGAGAAGGGATGAGAGAGTTTTTTAGGCTCGTCCCTTACGTTGGACTTATAAATAACTGTCTAAATGTGGGTTTCTAATAGGTGCTCCTCTGCCTAGCCCCTCGGGACATACAGGCTTAATGTTATATTATCATTACATACTTACAGGTTTCACTATGAGGTTTGATATGTCTTTATTTCCCTTAATAAATTATTTCATTTACACGAAAAATTATTAAGAGCTCGTGGCTAAATAATAAAAGCCGCACGCTTGACGAGGTCGGTCCGTGGATGGGTGACCATTTTCAACATACCGAGTTTCCTCCGTGCCTCGGAAAGCACGTTAAGCCGTTGGTCCCGGCTGTCATTTGAAGATCTTTGACAGTCGTTACGGGTAGTCAGAAGCTTGAGATCTGAAACAAGTCTTGCCAAGGGGTACCGTGTTACCCAGTTGGTTGTGGAGGTCAGATAGGCAGTCGCTCCATGTAAAACACTGGCACTTAGCTGAATCCAGTAACACTGTAAGCCGACCCCAACAATAATTGGGAAAAAGGCTATGTAGACGATGATGACACGAGAAATGATTAACTAATTTAAATATACATTATTGATTTACGTACAGTTTTAGTTAAAAAGAAATTACGATATACAAAAATATTCTAAAAGTGAAGGGTAATCGAAAAAATATTAACACAGCCAGAACTTAAACATACACAGAGCGCGCGCACCTAGAAGTGGTATGTAATGTACTAAGGTGCGCTCGCTAATGTTAAGTGTTTCTTAAATATTGACATGGATTTAGCATTATTCATGTTGTTTGGTAGTTCATTGTACAATGCAGCTTATGCAGCACCTTCGTGCATCACATTTTTTTGCCATAGTTAGTAAGTCATGAGTATAATTGTAAGTCATTTGCATTTCTGAGCCTAATTTTGTGTATTTGATGTTTCTTTGTAAAAATTTATTTGTGTGTGAATGTTTAATAATTATTTTTCTTATTAAGATGCAAGTATTGTATAAGTATCTCTGTGATATATTCATTAACTTCATCTGTATTTATAAGAGCAATGTGAGTAATTATCGTTTTAATTAAATGTATCCATCAGTTCTGGAAACTGATATTGTGTGATCAAACAACCGCCAAATGAAATGATAATCAGATGCCATTCATACATTACTGTTCGAAGTAATTTTCCATTGTTACATGCATTCACGTTTATCGATATCGCCACGTTAATAAATATAAAATAACAGAGAACTGAAATATGTGATGGTTTTCATTACAATAATATGACAATAGAGTTGAATTGAAAAGCATTTTAGTACCGACAGCCCCCACTCTTACATCTCACATTACAAGAAATTTTCAAACAAACTTCACGAAAAATCTCGTTTCATCATAATATATGGAAGCCGCAAATCCTTACAATATCCAATAGCGTAAAAGAAATGCGCGAAATTAAATTCCGAAGCGTAGCCATTTGTAAAGTACTGCAGAGATACGCGCTACGGATTAGCGTCCACACACCGCTACGAGCTACGCGCTACGACCGCCGCGCTACAGTTCTACGTGCTACGTCTCTACGGCACCGCTACGCTGCTACGCGGCTACGACGCGGTGCAACTTTTTTCGCACATGAAGCGAGACCGCCGCTAGCGATTCATCTAGTTTGTCAAACTTTTTCAGTAAAACAAAAGATCCGTATATTGTTTAATGAAATTTTCAAAAGTTTATTCGAATGATCTATTTGCTTTATTCTTCAACAGGCTCTACGAAACTTTGTTTCTGATAAGTTATGCCTTAGCAGTACAGTTAAGACAATAAATTGTATAATTTATTCTCAAAATTGCTTAGGGAGTAGACTGTTCTGAACTCGATTCAGTATCAACATTTATCAATAACCGATATCGTCGAATCGGTGGCATATCAATAAATATCCAAAATAATTATCGGAGCTCAACAAAGGAAACCCTCATCGAATCGAGTAATTTTCGTGCCCCCGACAAAAATTCCGATTCTCGTTATTCAAATACGAAACCGGAACACGAGTCCGGAACTCATTCGAGCCACCACGTCGAAGGCCGCTCAATCGAAAATTGAATTTCAATGTCACAACAGTGCAGATGTAAGACTCGCTGGCTCAGGAGACTTCGGGAGCGCTCGGGGGTGGTCGGGCGCGCTCGGGATCGTTGGAAAGTGCGCGCGCCGCGGGGTGCGGGGGGGTGTGCGCGCGCGGGCGCGGCGCCAGTCCCCCGGGCGCGCCGCGCGAGCTGCACGTGTCGCCATGCCCATCCGCGCGCCCCCCGCGCCCCCCGCGCCCCCGCGCCCTACGCCGCAGTGAGTGTAGTGTGAGACTGTGCCGAGCGCGACTGTGGCGCGATGATCGCGCGACTCCGCACGCGCTGAAACGCATGCGATTGGTCACGACGGATTTCTATTCCTACCGTAAGTTTCAGTGTTGTTTCGCGACTTAAATGCACAGTCGCTCGGATCGGTGGCTGTTCGAGTTGACGAACTTTACTTATCTGTTCGTCCATCGGAGCCGAGTGAATCGTTTGAGTGGTGACGAGGATTGTCGCACAAAGCGCTGCTAAGCCGCTATCTGATCCGCGCGAGCTATCTCGCATCTCGGCGCGGATCGCGGCCGGCGGACTCACCTAAGCCGCTCTCTCTACTCGTAGGTACCGACTACCCACACAAATCTGCGGAGCTTCAAACTTTAAGTTCACTAAATCACTGAAAAGTTGATAGTATGAATTGTATTTAAAGTGTAGTTTTATCGTAAACTTTTAATGTTCGTCACTTTATTCATAAAGGTCTCGGGTAGCAGATAACTGAATTAAAGCAGGCTGCAAAGACGTTGTGAAGTGTTGACGGCGCGAATTTGCATCGAGTGCGCTCGGCGCGGTGCGGCGGCGGCCGGCGCTGCACACAAGACGTGCGGCGCCGCGCTGTGCCAACACCGCACCGCATCGCGCGTCACCCGCGTAAAACTTTATGAGCGTTTTAAAGCCAACATTAGCTGCCGCACTCGGCACAGATAACGCCGGCCGCTGAATAAAACATTCAATCTCCGAGCGAGCCACTCTATTTGATTAACGTCGTAATTACTCATATAACTCCGCAGACGTCTCCAACAACCGATCCTCTTGCGAACGTTCCGCGTTTGTTTCTATAATGTGAAGCGATCTCCAAACAAAGGCAAACACGTTATTAAAACAAAGTTTGAATATAATGTCGCCGAGAAAAAAATCATTTATCAAAAACTTAGAGACGATCAAAGCTCGAGGAACCGTCGGAGCTTTGAATGCGCAAAACTTAACACAATGATAAGCAAGCAAAAGTGCCGCGAACTGAGCAAATAGGATTCCTTTTTAATTCAACGACTGAATAGTTCGAATAACTGGAAATAGTTGTTACCTTATGGCAGGTTGGGGCCACTCGGGGGCGTTTGAGGCAAGACGCCGGAATCGCTTTACCGAGGGTTGAATGGGATTAGCCCTTTCGAGGGGTGCGATAAACTAATATGCGGACTGTACCGGTCCGAATAGCCACCGTAGTGCGTAGACTGGCACGTTACCGGCCACCGGACCATCTATCGGACGACAGTTAACAATCGAATCCCGACACTTAAGAATTCCATATCACACTTAACATCTTTGCAGAATCCTTTATCCATTCATAAAAATCTTTTTGATGATACTTCAATTCACACCATCAGCCTATAGAATAGAATAAAAGATTATTACATCCAGTAGTACATTTACGGAGCTATAATAATATCATCATCAACAGGATATTTATAGTGGATATAAGTCTGTTTCTTGTCAATTAAAGTCTAGGATATCCAAAATCACGAATTGTCCTGAACTCAGCAAAGGGTGGAATAATGTGATTGTAAAGTAGGTTAAGCCGTTGATGTCGGCGGTCACTTGTAGAGCAGTTGTTAGGAACAGTCAGAAGCCAGAAAATCTGTAACCAGTTTTGTTTTGTGTAACCCAGTTACTGGGTTGTGGAGGTCAGTTAGACAGTCGCTAAATGTAAAATACTAATACCCAGCTATATCCGGTAAGACTGGAAGCTGACCTCAATATAATAAAGAGATAATTTGCGAATTATCAATTCCTAAATTCCTAGGTAGGTACAGAAAATAAAGAAAGAAAAAGTGTTCAGTGTCACAGATATATAGTATTAGTAGTACTTAGTAAAACTACAAAATGAAGCTAACAAAGCATTTTTTTTTTTTAATTACCTACCTCACCTGATGACAAGCGGGGCCCCGCTTGCCTAGATGTTACCTATCCTTGATATAAATACCCATAGGTTGTAGCTATCGGGAAATACAGGCTCCGAACAATACAACAAACCTATTACAGCCTCTCAGTACCAACCGACAATTAATTAAATAACCATTTAAATAAGCCGGTAATAGTCGCCGAGCTTCAGGGAACCGGCTAATGAATAGATTGTCGTTGTATTCATTAAGAAGCAAAGGCTTCGCAAGTTTCTCCAAACTCACCGTAATCTCAGATTACAGTACACAAAGAAAACTGCGAACTAGTAATTGGGATGTAACGAATTCTTATTAAATACTTGATAATATGATCCATCAGACATAACACGAATACTATAACATCACGCCTGGTTCACCAAAGGGTTGGGTAGATGGATGGTACCCCCATATTTCCATTCCCATCTATTGCCATCAACCGTGCACAAATCTAGACTCAGGACTTCTACTAAGAAATACCAGTTGGATAAAAAAAAAACACACTTTCGAAGAATCGAACCCGGACTTCAGGCTCGGCAGTAGCACTTGTGACCACTAGACCTATGAGGCAGTCAAACATAAAGGCCACATTAATATGCAACATTATACACACACATATATAAAGAAAAAATATTACATACGCTAAACTTAAGTAGATTCTGAATACATAATGATCGCTTAAGCGTAAAGCAAATACACAAAAAGTTTACAAGAGTTGGTAACTCTAATTTTATTACCTCACGTATATAAGTTAGCAAGCCATATTACTAACTTCGTTTAGTTTTTGTTACTAAGTAAGCGGTACTAAATAAGTTTATTTTGTGCAGATGGTGTCGGTTATAATTGCCGCAGTGAAACTTAACATAATACTAATCTATTATTGTCCAAAGCAAAGGTCTCTTCTCATACAGAGTAGGCACGAGCATTTATCACTACGCTTGTTAAAAGCGGGATGACGGTTTCAGACTTATATAAACCATAAATCCAGGATTCCTCACGATGATTATCTTCATTGTTGTCAGCTATGTCCAAGATGAACTTAGAAAGTAAATGTGAATTGAAAAAGTCACATTGGTACTTGCCCGGATTTCAAATAAAATAATACACACTTAGTTAAGTTTTAGTGGTTAACTGAGTGGTACGAATTAGTCTCTTTTCAGCAAAAGGTGTTGTTTATAATTACCGCAGTGCAACTTAACATACGCGTGAAAATGAAAATACTCGTAAAAAGCTCGTTTTATATTTAACTTGTAATATTTCGCAACGTATTGCATTTATGCCGCTCTCGTGGTCAAAGGTGAGCTGACCGCGCTCGTTCCCAATGATTATTCGAGTAAATGTCAGACATGGCTTTATTAACGCACTGTGTACAACTATGCTGCTGAAATACTTACAAACATGAATATTACAGTGGTTTATTGTGATTATAGGAACGCGGTATCGAAATAAAGCTAAATATTTCGTTGTTCTGATTTAAATGAGATAATTTAATACAGCTTAAAAAATCTAATTACTAAATACAATTCTGACCTTATTGTAGTGTACTTACGTGATGATATTAGAACACAATGCAATGCAGTGCAGTGTAATAGTAAGGTACAATGATAAGAAGACGTAAGGTACGATGCATAGAAGTTTGCAGGTCCATAGACATGTATCTAACAGATTCGGGATTTAAATTTTCTATGGAGCATTTATTCCATAAATGATAAAGCTGATGATTATTCCATAAATGAATCCAACAAACACTTTGATTTTCATACTATCACTCAACTTAAACCATAAAGCCATCCTTTACGAGAAACCATGGCGCCGACGTAGAGAGAGATTGATGGACGGTTCTTAATCTTCAGATACTTATTCCAACGTAAATTCTGCATAAACCCGAGCTCGTAAATAAGATCCTCATCACTTTAGTCGAACTCATTCCGCTTTTAATAGGAGTGTGTGCCATTAGCATCCAGTACGTGGTAGTAGTGTTCGTCAGATTCTGCTCGAGTCATGAATAATCTCCTGTGCCATAAGCGCGGGCACACTTAGCGAAGCTTGCCGTCTCGATCGCAGATCGCTCCCTTGGGCACAGATAAGCCAATCCCGCTGCGCTATATAAACCTTCACTATTTTATGACACGATTTAACGCCACGCCGAAAACCCGGATAAAGTTATGTTTGTTGTTTTGCCTCTATCTCGCCTTACGTACATATGAGTCTCCGCCCCCTTCATCAAACGCTATATCAGTCAACTTTCGTCGCAGATTGAATTATTTATATGTTCCTGGTTCAGGAAAATGCGATCAATTCGGTTTGATGTTCCCACAATGTTCTCATTGGAGCTCGAGTACCACTTTTTTAAACACTCTTGTTCGGTCGCGGTTTATCTTTCGTGGAATTATGATTTCCTGATATCGCTTTTATCATCGTCCGAGACTTCATCTGACGCTCGCTTTCGGAGAATAAACTTAAATGTAGCGACTTTGTTCTGCTTTATCTGAAGTTCGCTTTGAGGATCGTAAATGGTGGTCGAATAAATCTTGTGACGGTGCTTGTGCCAGTGAGTCTATTACAGTGAGATAGCGGTGTGTAGTGCGGAGTGCCGAGGAGGGTGGATACATAGCGATCCTGATAACAGAAGGGTATGATATCAAATCCTTTTATTGAATGTTCGTCCCCAGTGCTCAGTGTGCCCACTCTTGTGGGAATATCAAATTAGAAACTGTATCCCATGATTGAGTTGTAGTTTTTGTTGTGACAGATGGCAAAAGGATTGCACAGATTAATTTAAAGTATCTGGGCGACCGAGCTCTGCTCGGGTGAAAATAGCTAGATCAATTTATTGCCCCCGAAAGGCCCTGCATACTAAATTACATGAAAATCGTTGGAGCCGTTTCCTAGATGCAGATTATATATATAGATACATATATAAAAGAATTGCTCGTTTAAAGGTATTAGATGTAAATAGTATTAGGTTTATACGATTATCTTCTCTGTCTACATAAACTTTAATAGTGTGACAATCCAAACATATTTATCAATATCATATTTCTCTACTTGTAATAAATTTGGACCCCAAATTAAAATAAAAATAAAAAAAGCCTTTTCTCTGGATTTGATATTATAATAACCTATTAACAATACAAATACTTGATGAATACCAAAAAAGACAAGATCATTATTTTCCATTGTTTCTTCAAAAAAGTCAATTATTTCACAACTCCTTTAAATGAGCATCACGTTAATTGGCCAAAGACAGGCACCATCGAAATAGCCTTTCAGAGTAAATTGTGGCAGAAGTAATCAATTAAAATAATGAAATAATTGTGCGATGTCGTCCGTCTATGGGCAATAACCGAGTCGGAGGCTTGTCACCAAACCAACCTTCCTACGAGCTACATTTGAATTATTCAATATTACAAATTACATTAGCATCTATTGGCACTTGGACACTTTGAATGGTTCCCATCGAGCCCTCCTCACGAGTGTGTCGGTATTCAATAGGTATCATTATTCAAACTACAGTTGTGTTTAATGTTATAATTGTAGTTGAGGAGTTATTAGCAATATGAGCTCTATATGTAATAGCTCTGAGCTAATGTTACTAAGTAACTGACGATGGATCTCTCAGATATGTATGAAGCCGTGAATAACAAAGAGCTACAGAGTAGAAACTTAAGTTAGGTAATGTAAAAGTTCTCGAGGTGATTAAGATTTGGCGACATTCCTAGAATCGGTCTGAGCTCACCTGGATTTAAATAATATCCGACCTTAAGGGTACACTAGTCGACGGCACGAACTATTTTGTGCGCGGGGTTAAAATGCATTTTATATCAACCGACAACACGTGCGGAAGAGATAGATGCTGTGATGAGCAGTAGGAAGCTAGTTCGCGTACGAATAAACACTTTTGCAAATTTGTAGCGAAATGGATAATGATTTAGGACGAAACCGAGCGCGCGAAATTTTATAAACAGACCTTTGGCAGTCTAGATATCATGAAAAAACTATCTGTTCAAAACAAAATTATATGCATTGTTGAACTACTAATCTATCCCTGTATGGAGGCCGTTTTGCAATTTTCCGTCTTCTTATGGCAAATATTCACGCCCAAAAATGCGTTAAAATTATTGTCGAAATGTGGAACTTTCGACGTTCATAACTTTCAAGTATTTTCTTTTTTTACTTTTTTGTTTCCATACAGGGCTAGATAATGATGACACAAAGTGATACCACTTTTTATTTTGAACGTACATTGTCAAACAGTGGAATAATCCCTAGACTACGTTTGTATGGAAGAATTTTCGACTAGTGTAACCTTAAAGCTTAACTTCAAAGATATACATTCTCGAACGCAATAATATTCTCGTCTGTATTGATAGAAATGTCAAACAATAAGTAATGACTGTTTCGAAATATTTCAAGTCAGTGATTGAACAGTAAATCAAAGCCGTTTCTTTGTGTCGTGGCTTCATTAATTACGCTACTGTTATCTGCGACATGTTCAGTTGTTCACCTCATAACTATTAGAGGCGAAGTAAGACATGAAACCTCGCTCACTGAGTACTCATGTCTGGAGTGACGAGGTACTTAGTGCGATGTAACCAGCTCAACTCGACGTCAAACAATTTTCACAGCTCATTTCATACATGAAAATACGTTTGCGGTTAATGCTGTTACCCAATACGAGTGTGATGTGAGCAAGCGATGCGCGCGGTGATGGATCGTCCATTGCCGGCAAACTGCCACTTTATTGGACATTAATCGGTCTGATGTAGCGATGGATACGTGACACTGCGATCCGGTGTTGAATTTTAGTTTTCGTTTGTATAGCCGTGGTACGCTCCCATTTGTGAGTGGATTTGGATCGTTATGGATTTGGTCGCCTATGATTTTCAGGTTCTATGAACCTTGTAGGTATATCTATCGTATCTACGATCGCTTTGTTCGCTTAAAGCTAATAACCTTTGCTTGCAGTCGACATAAGTGAGCTCATTTGATATTTATCTGTTCTTTAATCGTGGTCTATGTTATATTTATGGCGCGTCTTCTATTTAATTCTTTCCAGGAATTCTATGATAAAGTGCAAACTTATTATTCTGTTTGAATAACTAATAGGCACCCAAAAACATATTATTCAAATGTCCAATATAACTCCATTAGATTAGTCCTGTAATGTATTCGCCATCTAACTTAATTGATTCGGTAATTAAACGCTCGTAAATAGTTGATTGTTTGCCCCACAATGGGCCACAATGGGTCCGATGTAATCGCCACTATTAATAACAGGCCACAATTAAAGCGCGCTCTGTGGCCGATACCGCGTGCGCCGTTTTATCTGCCATCTGACTAATGACCTGCCCTTAGCTCCGTGCTTACCCCCTGAGTGACGGTGTCGTTATAGCGCTATATATCGGTGTGGATTTGCCAAGCCGTGCATTGACCGCGATGTGCACTGTTGTTGAAACGTTTCAACGTGAACATGATCATGGAAATTACATATTATTATGTAGTGTTAGTGTTAGTGCAGTAAATGTTAATGTTGCAGCTCCTCTGGAACACGTAAAATTACATTTTACACTTTAATATCGTTTGGCTTCACGAGCACGAATATCAAACATAATCTAATCGTTACACTATTGAGACACATTTGCTAAACATAAATATCCTTCAAGTTTCAGACACGCTCCACTGTACGATTTCCCCCATCTATGTCATAGACACGTGTTTAAATTACAAACCAATACGCTCTGCAACGATAACAAATTTAAAGTTAATCAAAATAACCGAAACTCAATTCGTTTTTAAATATGAACAATAACTGGCTTGTAACGCAATTTGTTTTCGTAACAACATTAAACATAATATAATTTAAATTAATATTTACGGTCCTCCCGTTTTGCTCCAACAACATTTATATCAATTGAAATCGAATATCAGATTAACAGTTTGGTTCACTTTCATACATAATTATCATTTATAAGCTTTATATTCTGGGAATACACTAAATTTAAATGATTTTTATTCAATTTCTGCGCTGAAAAGAAAACTGAAATTGAATTTAATTTCGAAACAATTCGTTTTACATTGCTAAACTTATTAATCCCTTGTTACCGTACCGCGCTACGAACGAAAACTATTTTGTTTTGCATATTTCAGTTGGAGTCTTTGTAATCCGAAGTGAACATTTTCATTCTTTAACTAGCTGCACAATCACGCTGACACAAGTAATTGAGGCAGCAGGATTCCTTTAGCGCGCGCTATTTGTGTTCCAGCTCGCTCGAGTGGACATCTGTCCGCTCACGGAAATACCTTCACATTCTTCTTTTCTATTACAAGTAGTGTACTATATCTCGTAAATTGGTTCTAATTTACAACACTCTGGATTTATTTCGATGTTAATTAGAAAAGTAAGGAACTAACGTGTCAGCTACTTTGTATTCCAAGACAGTTTTTATGTCACTCGTAACTGTACACTCGTAAGTTAATACTATTCGTATACTCAGTGTTCAGAGTTTAACGACTATCTTTGATTCTGCTGTGTTCATGCTTGAACTGTGTGCTACTGATTAATATAATTCGTATAATTAATGAGTTGTTATCAGTGCGCGCTCCGCGGCTCCACTGTGACATTAAGCCCCTTGTACACTAGCTCGGCGTGCGGCGCGGCTCATCCCGCATTACAACATGCCAACTAAGTACGGTTCCATGTATTACACGCTCATTGTATCAGATTAATAGGATTTTGGTTCGTGACGCTACTCCAAGCTATTATGTTCTTTACACTCACGCAATAACGCCTTCAATGGCGCAGCCTTTTGGGAGCGGTGCAAAGTAATTGCAGAACGCATTATCTGTGAATGTCACTTTTTGGTCAAAGAGCTCAATTTGGAAGGTAGCCTAAATGTGCTTTGAACAAATGTTCAGCAGCAGTTCTAAGTTAATGTACGTGTGAGATACTCGCGCATGGCTTAGTGGCCCGCAGCCCCACACTGTATCGCTGTCTGTTTCCGTGTCGTTGCTCACTGTACAGTAAATGTACACTGTACAGTACAGTATACAGTATAGCCGCAGGCGGCACAAGATGTCGACAACTTAGTATCGCGAAGACAAGCACTCGCACAAGTTGGACAACTCCACAACAGTTGCCAAAATTTACCAGACTTTATGTATGCAGCGCTACTATTGTATAAATACTGGCAAAATCCGAGCATTTGGAACATTCGGACGCTCAGCTCTAAAATCTATTTCGCCATGTTTATTTCGAATTCAGTTTTCGTATTTCTGTATTCCGTTATAGTTCACTTCGAGGTTCTCATCAAATCAATATTTTAAAGTAAAGTTGAAAGCAATTTAAACCGTTTATAACTTGATTATTTGCCCCAGTCGCCGCACCTATTATTTTTATTCATTTCTCGGCAGTTTCACCGGCAGCGCGCAGCAGGGTGAATCCGTTTACGGAAAAAGTAAAAGATCCATCTATCTAGAAGAGACGACTGCTCCCATTTGCGATCCAGGAATACCTTTTTATTGTTCTTTGGATCGTTTAGCGACCTTATACCTACTGTTATGTGATTATGATGTAGAAGATATTCTTATAATGTGAAGCAGTGGGTGGGTCTCACAAAGATATCTATGTTTGTGGCAGAAATATAAATAGCTCGTCCATTAGCGCTCGCTAAAAAGGCTAATGTTGAATGAAGTCCTCGTGTAGTGAATAGAGTCACACTTACTATAAAGCTAGCTATTAGTACACTGAAACAACGCCCTTCAATGAACCTGCCAACAATTGAGACGTGTTTCACAAAAAGCGTCATTATGTCGGAATGCTCCACAAAACGCACTCCACTGCGATATCTCATTAAGAGCTGCGCGGTATTATTAAGCAGTTATTCTTTATGTGGAATTATTGTAATTATGTGCATTAGTATTTTCATGCTTATGGAGCCATTTTATCACGATTTTTGAGTTTTATAGTACGTAACTTAGGGACCTTTATGTTTTATTGGAACGAAGTTCCTTATGAGTCTCGCGCGCGAGTTCTATGCGAGTGGTCGCAGTTGTGTGATTGCCCGATAATGTCCGTCGATACGATTAAGTGTGCGAACTGTAATGTGGTGATTTCGGAAGTCCTAGCGTTTATTCGTAATAAACATGACGTTATGGACAACGAAAGTCTCATAAGAATATGTGTGTCGGCGTTTTCGGAGGAAGAAATCGACGAGGCAAAGAAATTGTTATGCAGCACGACTAATATTGGTAAACGATTGAAGTCGAGGCGAAAAGACAAAAAGCAAAAGGATTTGGAAGACATGATTGCGGTTTTCAAAACTATTGACCCCGATCAATTGCCGGTTTTCGTCGCCTACGAGCTGCATAAACTGCCCCCTGTGTGTTTCGACCACGTAGATGTCACGAAAATACTAAAGGACCTGTTAATTTTGCGTGCTGAATTAAATGATATTAAAAATAATGCTGTCACTAAGAACGACTTGGAAGTGGCCTTGAAGGAGAATAATATCATACAATCATCGGATAATCAGTTACAAAATCCGATATTTAACTCTAATGTGAATAAAATTAGAGGTGGAGGGTATAACTTAGACAGCGGACCGTTTGGATTGTCGCCGCACCTACCTTCTTATTCACAACATTCACAGCTGATAGATTCTGACTCACATTCGCTAACGCTGCTAACAAGTGACGATGGCGGGCCGAAGTATCGCTCTCTCGTTCACTCACATGCACAGGTGCTTCCGGCAGTCGTTGAGTCTGCTACCACGCCGATTAACTCGACATTCTTAGAAAACACGGATGACAAGGATACAAATCTCTTGCAATCAATGCAGAGTAATAAAACTATGGTCGAAGTATTAATGCAAGGTGAATGGCCTGATAATCGTCCTAAAGAAGGTTGGACGCTGGTTCAAAACAAAAAGTCAAAGAATCGGTTCGAGGGAAAAACGGGAACCGCAAGCCCGAATGCGAACTTCAAGTTTAGGGCTGTTGATTTAAAAATCCCGCTTTTTATTACAAATGTTGACAAAGAAACTACTGAAAAAGATATTTGCGACTACATACAAAATAAGACGCAAGAAATAGTGCAGCTTCAGAAAATCAACATGAAATCTGAAAGACCGTATAATGCATTTAAATTGTTTGTCTCAAAACACAAATTAAATAAGTTTTTAGATGACAAAATATGGCCCGAGGGTATTCGGTTTAGACAGTTTATTTACTTTAAGAAAAATATTACAGAAGTAAATAAGCAGCACAGTGTTGAAATTAAAACAAACAAATAATGGGTTGTACGTCAAACGTTAAGCTATGTACATTCAACTGTAAAAGTATTACTCGATCAGCTGATTGTGTTCGTCAACTATGTGCACGAGCCGACGTGATAGCGTTACAGGAGACCTGGCTGCTGCCCCACGACGTGCCCTTCCTAGCGACCATTGACGGAGACTTCGCGTACACTGGGAAATCAGCCGTGGACATCTCTGCCGGTGTTCTGGTTGGTAGACCATTCGGTGGTGTGGCGCTGTTATGGAGGAAGTCGTTATTTGCGTCGGTTTCGGTAATAACCTGTGCCAGTGATCGTATCGTGTGTATTAAAATAGCACAGGGCGAGCGGTCTTTGCTAATATTTAGTGTTTATATGCCCACCGACTGTGTTGAAAATCGTTCCGAGTTTACGAGTTGTCTAAGTGAGATTATCTCAGTGATTGAGAGCAGTGAAGTGGAGTCGGTTTTTGTGTTGGGAGACTTTAACGCGCACCCAGGGACACGATTCTCACGTGAGTTACTTTTAACCTGTGTTGATCAATCATGGTCTTGCATTGATACTGAACTATTGCCGCAAGACTCGCATACTTTTACTAGCTCAGCTAATGGTTCCCTCCGCTGGCTAGATCACTGTGTTGTCACTGAGGCCGCCAGACATTTGGTAAATAATGCGTCAATTCTGTACGGCGTTTACATGTCGGACCATATTCCGTTATTAATAGAGTGTAACATTAATTTAATTAAACCTAAAATTATTGGATCCAACATTTCTTGTAACAAGGTTGTGTGGGGTGAGAGGGATTTAGAACAGATAAATAAGTATTTTGATTACTGTAATAGCAACCTAAAACAAGTAGATTTTCCTTCAGAATTTTGTAAATGTGCTGATAATATGTGTCACTTACCTGAGCATCGGTTGGTGATAGATAGATTGTATGATAAATTAATTTGTATTTTGAAAAATGGAGCCGAACTCACTCATGTGAGTTCTGTTAAAAAGCGTCATAAAGGAAATTATATAGTAGGGTGGAACAAACACGTTCGCGAGGCTCACCGTGAGGCCCGACTGTGTTATCAAATGTGGCTGTTATACAACAAACCTACTTCTGGATTTATTTTTGAAAATATGTGTAATTCGCGAAATCTTTTTAAAAATAAACTAAAATATTGTCAAAACAATCAAGAAAAAATTAAAATGGATATGCTAGCATCTTGTCATCAAAGTAAACAATTTAATAAGTTTTGGAAGTTAACGAATAAATTAAAACATAAGTCGGGGATTCCGGTGAGCGTCGCGGGCGTGAGTGACCCTACTGATATAGCTAATGCTTTTCAAAAACATTTTAATGTAAACTCGCGTTTGTGTGGCTATAGCGAACCGTCAAGTAGCGGCGCGGGGGCGGCCGTGACTGGGGCTCCCCCTGTCAGGTTCTCCGCTAAAGAGGTCGCGAGATGTATACAGAACATGGTGAGAGGAAAGTCCCCCGGTCACGATGGCCTCAGCGTCGAACACCTTAAATACGCTGGGGTACACTTACCACGAGTACTCGCTATGATTTTTAACCTGTGTCTAAGTCATGGTTACTTACCTGAGGAACTTAGTAATACGATCGTAGTGCCAGTAATAAAGAATAAGACTGGTGACGCCTCCGATATCTCCAACTATAGGCCGATATCGCTCGCCACTGTTTGTGCTAAGGTATTGGATAGTCTGCTTGATAAAATACTAGCTAAACATATCGATCTAGAGGATGGACAGTTTGGTTTTAGACCGAACTTATCAACGGATAGTGCAATATTATGCCTTAAGCAGACTGTCCAATATTATGTAGACAGAAAAACTCCGGTAGTGGCATGTTTCTTGGATTTATCGAGGGCGTTCGATCTGGTCAATTATGACCTGCTCTGGCATAAGCTAGCTCACGACACTACTGTCCCGGCTGATGTTATATCTTTGTTTAGGTATTGGTACAGTAGTCAAAAGAACTCAGTTAAGTGGGCAGGCTCATATTCTGACATGTATGGGCTGGATTGTGGAGTGAGGCAGGGGGGTCTGAGCTCCCCCCGCCTTTTTAACCTGTACATTAACAAACTGATAGGTAGGCTCAGTAGCACTAAAATCGGTTGTCACGTGGACGGTGTTTGCGTGAACAACATTAGCTACGCTGATGATATGGTGCTACTGAGCCCATCTATCGGTGCGATGAGAAGGCTACTTAAAATCTGTGAAAGTTATGCAGTGGCTCATGGGCTCAAATACAATACCAATAAGAGTGAATGGTTAGTTTTTAAATCAGGTACGTTAACCTACGAACAGCTGCCTGACCTCTCACTCTCTGGGTCTCCCTTAGCTCGAGTTTCGAAGTTCAAGTATTTGGGCCACTGGGTCACTGATGACTTAAAAGACAATGTAGATTTGGACAGGGAGCGCAGGTCGCTGGCTGTCCGTTGCAACATGCTGGCCCGCAGGTTTGCACGTTGTACTGATTCAGTCAAGATAACGCTTTTTAAGGCCTTCTGCCAGTCGTTTTACACGTGCAGCCTGTGGACCGAGTACACCCAGCGGGCATACAGCGACCTGCGCGTGCAGTACAATAACGCATTCAGGGTGCTTTTGGGGTTGCCTTGGCGATGTAGCGCGTCAGGGATGTTCGCGGAAGCATGCGTCGACGGGTTCGCCGCAATCATGCGGAAGCGATGCGCTTCCATGATGGCGCGTTTGCGCTCCTCCTCCAATGGCATCCTGAATGTGTTCTCAGACCGGTGGGACTCTCCCCTCTTACGAAGATGGGTAAGTGTACAGACACACTGACCCAGTTAAAATCGTTATCATGGAACAAGCAGTTCAATGTTCATTACCAACAATAATGAGCCATGGAACTGTGTGTTTTGTTGTTATACATTATTGTAATTTTAATACTAACATTAGGCTAAGTTTTACTACTACTAACATTATATGGATGCTTATCTGAAATAAAATATTTGAATTTGAATTTGAATTATCGCGCGTTGCGAAAGGGGGTTAGACGGAAAAAAATCTCACGAAAACTTGTAACGACACTTTGCTATAGTTGTAAGCTGTGCTGCGTGCGCGTGTTTCGTGCGTGTTCTAACCTATACGCTATTGTGTTTACGACGAAGTCGAGAGCAGTTGCGGCTGGTGGATCATAGAAATAGTAGTGCATTTAGCTGTCTCACTGGTTTATTGTGTTAGATTTACTAAAATTCACAGGAGCCTATGTAAATCGGCAAACAATCTCGCTAGTGACCTTTAATTTGACGCCAACGCCATCTAGTTACGTCGTTGTACAACTTGTAATGTTGGTACTCGACCCGAAGATAAATTTCGTTCGTCAAACCTCGCCCGCTCTCGGAAATCTTCAGTTCGCTGGGGCGGCGCACGAAATTGGCCATATTTTGCCGTACATTTTCTATTGAACTATCTCTGACTCACGCGCCAGGCGTTTTCGCTTGTTTCTCGTAGAAGTTGTATGAACTCTCGCCGTGCGCTTCAGGCTGCCGCACGGGGAATATTTTTTACAGCAATATACGTCTTATTACTTTAGCAAAGAGCTTAAATTGGTTCGTCATAATTTCGTGAATATTGAATAGATCGTTAATCAGATATTATTAAACATTTTTTTTTTCTAAACATATTAAAATCTGGCAGTTCAGCGCACGAGTGAACTTAAAGTACTGCCGCCCCTGGTCGAGAGAGTATATATACATACATACATATATATGTGTATACATATATATATAATATATATACACATATATATATATACTAAAGGTACTTCGTTCCATCCGGGTGTCCCTTTTTTATTTTCAGCATTATTCGTTCAATGACTCAAGTTATAACGAAATATGTGTGATAATTTTGTGTGGCCCTGAGTTTTAAAAACTGGTTTTTAAAAAGTAAAAAATTATTTAACTAAATTGAAAGTGATTATTATTAAAAATTTATTTGCTGATCCCTTTCAATATGATAATGATTAAAACGATACGAAATTTTGATAACACTATTCACGAACAATATGCACTTTTGTGAAGTACCATTATTATTGTATTCACAGATCAATGCAAAAATGAATATCTAAGAACAAAACAAAATAATGTCCCGCTCAGTTAAGCGTTTATCGCAGCAGGTTATCAGCTCGTGTTGTTGCTCAGGCTCTATAGGAACAGCTTGAAACTGCGACACGTTTAAAATGTATAAGACAGGCTGTTCGAATAATATTATCGGCTCGGCGGCGAGGCACGTCTCGCCACTTTATTCCGGAGGGCGCGGGGAGGGAGAGGGCGACAAGTGCCCTCCTTCACAACTTTGACAAAGAGTGTCAACCTCTTAGCTGTCAAAATTAAGAAGCGTGGCAGGTGGCTTCTGCAAATAATTAGGGTGCACTCGATTGGCTCTCTAGACCCTCTCGGAGCTAGAGGTGAAACGACTCGCTGCGTGTTTAAAATGTCGAGTTTCATTGTTATCTTGTCGCGTTTGTCTTAAAATTATTCAACTTTAAGACAAGTACAAATTGCTTGATGTTACGGTTATTAAGTGGCGCTTGAAATACAACTCTTGTTCTTTCCACTTCATACCTAATTTTTATAAGTTCAAAGAAACATCTTCAAAGCCATATAAAAATTAAACTGACCGCAGTAACATGACAGTGAACGAGGAAAGTCAAATAATGTGAACAAAGCGATTATAACGAAGCTTCATGATACAAGATACAAGAAAAAAATTAAATGAAACTGAGTTGTTAACATAAGACTGAGCCCCGGGCGATCAACCTCTTTTTAAACGTCTTCATTTGAGAGATGTCTGTTACATTTGAGAGATGTCTGTTACATTTGAGAGATGTTTGTAACATTTCATGCATCGGTAAATAACTTCCTCTTAACTCCTGGTAGAATTTTATTTCTCAAAATCTCTTTTATTATTTGTTTGGGCCGGTACCGAGAGGAGCTCGTGTCTAAATAGTAAAAACCGCACGGTTCGATCTTCATGGTTTAACAACGCTTGCCAAGATTGGTCCGTAGATGGGTGACCACCTAACATACCAAGATCCCTCCGTGCCTCGAAAAGCACGTCAAGTTGTTGGTCCCGGATGTTATTTGTACATGTTCGATAGTCATTAGGGATAGTCAGAACAGATAATCTGACACCAGTATTGCCAATGTGTATCGTTTTACCCAGTTAATCTATACTTATATTAATCTATGCTAATATTATATTATTATTAAAAAGCTGAAGAGTTTGTTTGTTTGTTTGACTAATCTCAGGAACTACTGGTTGGAATTGAAAAATTCTGTCAGCTTTACAAAATTACGCTACGACTATAATATAACATTAAATTCTTTATTCACTGACCAAAAATCAATACAGTTTTACCATAAATATTTAAACTAAACAAATGATTTCAACACAATATAAAACAAACTTAATTCAATTGAGTACATAAGTAATACTCAGTTAGCAACGAGTTTGTTGGTCAGGTTGTCCTTCTTTGACATATGCCTCCCCTAGTTTCTTCCACTCATCTCTGTCACGCTAATCTCCTCCATCTTTTTGGTAGGTCATCTTCCCATCTCTTTATTTGACGTCCCTTGTGCATTTTTCCATTCCTAGAATACCATTCCATTAGGTCTCTTGTCCATTTTTCTTTGTTCGTTCTCATAATATGACCAATGCAGTTCCATTTCACTCGTTTTACCCAGTTACCGGGTGGTAAATCTCGGTTTTAGATCTTGATTTTAATTTTAGTGTTGATTTTAATTTTTGGTAGGTACCGATTTTTATTTTCATAATGTTTTTGATTTTAGTTTTAATTTACTTCTAATTTTCTTATAAAAGTATGTGTTTATAACCTGCCCTAATAATTCCTTTCTGGGACAGTTTATTTATTTACATATGTACATTATTAACAAACTAATATTAGAACTAAAATAAGAATAAAAATATGTACAATTACGGGGCGTCAAAAAATTCGTCCACATCGCTGGAAAAGTGCCCAGAAGGCAGGCAGCCTTGCCAATCTGCCATGTTGGATGGCAACGCTAATTCTTTGGCCACAATAAAGCCCAGCCCTCTGGTCTCGTGAAGTTTTAATTTAATTTTAAATATCATTCAATTTTATTTCATTTTTATTTTTGATTTGATTGTTATTTTAATTTTGTTTTTGTCCATGAGATCATCGGAAAATCTAAAAGGTTGTCTGTAAGAGATTGCCTAGTGCGATAAGACCGCCCACTGTACACTTGTATATTTGAACATTTGTCCTGTATGTTTTTTGTGGTGTACAATGTAGTAAAAATAAATAAATAAATGCTTGAAATTGGATGAGTATAAGAACTCATCTAATTATAAGTAGGCGTCCAATGTTAATCGGCAAATAAGTAATGCATGATGTGCTTACCTGTAAGAAATTGGTACACTAGTACATATCTATATTGGATGTATCTCATATCTTTGTATCAGTGTATTCAATTGTTGGTGAGCCAAATAAATAAAATAAAGTTAAGCTCATATAAGCAATCCGTGTAAAACATTGGTACTTAGTTACATTCTGTTACTTAGAAGCTGACCCCTATATAAGGGCAAAGATAAGGATTAGGCAGATTGATTGTTTAGGCAGGTACTGAAAGCAAAATCTCAAACTGAAACATTAATGTCTAAATTCCAGAAGTTAATCAAGATGTCTAGATGCCCACTTTAATCCGTCTTTCAGAAATAACCAAACAATTTACATTGAAGTGAAACAAAGTTCTGTGAAAAGCCTAATCTTGATTGTTGAGGCGTTCATTACACCACTCATTAATATTACAGATTCAGCGGCAACTCCTCGAGGAGGGGAGGTAGAGAGGGGGGGAAAGGCAATCAGCTGTGTTACTCGTGTGGACTTTGTATTTAAAAGTCAGCATTAAAACTTTTACTGTTAAAACTCACGTACGCTGTAGAGATGTTAAACGTCATAAGATATCAGGCCTGTTAAAGTTCGCCGTGGCTCTAAGACCATTTACTAACATTTTTTTGTTTTTTGTAAACTGTATATTTATGTGTTTATTTATTTTTAACTTTATGTTTTATAAACTTTAAGTGAAACTTGAACTTGACTGCTTTGTGTTAACTTATGTTATAGTAGACGAAATTTCTGGAATCATATTAATTATTTACTAATTTTAGTTTTTCTGGGAATCACACAACGAGCTAAGACTTATAGATATAAAATAGTACTCATTAAGCTACAAAATAATACTAAGTTTCAAACGTATTTATGTACGACAGCTATGTATACGAAACTATCCTTGGAACAAATATATATGTACTCAAGTACATAACATAAAATACAGGTAAATTTACTGTTACACGTCTACATATAATATAATGTTCGTAGTAACGTAAATCAGCGTGAAATATCTTATTAGTCGAATTTTCCTCAATTATTCTGCGAGTACTAGGAGCACACGAGTGGATAAGAGATGAGGATGAGGGCCATTGTGTCGGAGTACTCCGATGTACGCCGTTCATTATTCAGACATCACTGAGTACGATTCACATTGTGCGTGTGTGTGTGTGGGATATTTTTAGTTGAAGAGCGATAGTAATCCGATTTTTCTATCGTTAGTATGCTGTTATATTTATTATGTTATAATCGATATCTACACGAAAAGTTTATCATGAATTTTTGATCCATTTACCCAAACAAATACAACAAAAAATATCGTAAACTTTTTTAACGACGTCATAGCTCTTTTAGAGCCGTTATTTTCACCATTCCACTCGTGCCACAATAACACAAATTAAAAGCCTAAAGAGCACATTAAAAATACAGTTCGTCAAGATAAGGGTCCTGATTAAATTACTTTACAAAAGAAGAAAGTTGGTAAACAAAAAGCTAAACAGCGAAAATATAACGAAGTCACCATTAATTCCACAATCTCACGAACTTCTTGAAATAAACACTTTCTAACTAAATCTAAATGAGTAAAATGTTCTGATATAAAAAGTTAAGAACGTGTGACTCAGACAGTGAGGTATGTACGGAGTAAACGATACGACCTTTGGTGACAGAAAGAATATATAACCTTCTGTTTTGTTCAGTTTCTCTCTTTTGTAAGGCATTGTATGGCAAAAAAATTAAAATTGTTGATTAAATAATAATATATAAGTAGGAGTGTTGTGTTCGCGTGGGACTAAAACCATGACTTCATCGAGAGTTACAACTCACACGCCACCACCTCGACTCACCTGCGCCTCGCGTGCCCCATAATAAGTGCATTATGTCGCGCCGAATCACAGCCGTCAGCGTCACGTGTCACAGAGCACATAAATTGCCACATTTTGTTCCACAACAAACCAGTTAGGCGAAAATTGTTTAAGAATTAAATTTTCAGCACAGTTTGTAGTAACATGCGATGTTTTATTGAATTTTTGTTGTTAGACTGACATTGAATGTTTGTTTGAGCTAGATGAGAAAGTAGCTCAAACAAACATTGTAAGAAAGGATTAACTTTTTAAACTATATTTTTTTAAATTTGAAAATATACTAGTCTTTTTATGAGGAGCTCGTTGCTAAATAACGGGCTGATAATCAAGATTAAGGAAAACGTGCCTCGATCGGTTCATAGTTGTACAGCGCCTACACTTTTTCAAAATAAAGACACTGCGTGACCGTCGCCGTACGCGTGATCTAATTTTCCTCTACAAAGTAGCAAACGGGTTTATTAAGTGCAGTGATTTAGTAGAATGTATTCAATATTCAGTCCCTTCAAAACTACCCAGACATCCCATCACAAAATTACTCCATATTCCATTCCGCAAAACCAACCTAGGCCTCAACGCTCCACTTCTCCGCATGTGTAGAAGCTATAATAGTTTTTGTACAACTCCAGATACTGACTTACACGGTGTTTCACTCAATAAGTTTAGAAGAGCAGTCTCGGAGGTACGGGAGTGCGCAAATCCTTCAACTTAGGCTAATTACGAGCATATACATCCTATTTCTATTTTTTATTTTATTTTTTATTCTGTCTGTTTTTCATTTTGTATGTTTTATTTTTACCATGTTTTTAACTTTTTTAATTCTAGATTAATATTTATAATTTTAAAGTTTAAATAATTTTGTGTTTCTGACCATATGGTGTAAGCTGCGTATACCTGTAATAGACATACATACCAGCACCTTTATTTTTCTTTGTTTACAACAAACTGTTCTGTATGTAATGCTGTTGGTGTACCTTATAATAAATAAATAAATAAATAGTTGGATGACCATCGATTAGCACAGATAATGTAATACTTGGATACAGTTGCCTCATCTCATACAAAGGAAACCGTTCCAACGTAACTAGCGTATTTCGACGGAGTAAACGGATTATATATTTACATCGAACGCGGTCGGTTCTGCCCCAAGCGATAGATGGTGTTTAGCAGTGACTGACTTGCAAGTAAAAGGATTTACTCGGCTCGTGAATATTTATTTATTTAAATACAGTGACAATTTGTTTTATAGTATTATTTTGCACGTTTTATAGTTTCATTCTACCAAAATGTTTTACAATACAAATTAAAAAATCTAGCGACATGCCTCACAAATTTAAAACCGCGCCATCTATTGGAATGTATTTTAAATGACTTGTTCAAATAATCTTTGAAATGTGAATTAAGGGCCCAATATTCCACAATTTTGCGATTAGGAGCGTTGATTAAACATGAACATACAATTTTTATGATCAATTCTAGAAAATGTTAATTTTACACAAAATTCAATAACTAATCGATGCATATCACGCCATCTAGTGAAATTTATTTGAAACAAATTTTCTTTCTTAGCGTCGGGACTCCGTGCCATTACATACAGAGATTTCTCCGTGCCTCGGCATGCACGTTACGCTGCTGGCCCCGGCTGTCATTTAAAGATCTTTGACTGTCGTAACTGTAGTCAGGAAAAAAAACTGTCACTCCGATTACTGGATTGAGGAGGTCAGATATTGAAGAGTCCGGTTAGACTGCCAGCTGACCCTAATAAAGTTGGGAAAAGACTAGACAGACTTTCGACATTAACAACCTACATAGTCACTGTTTGAATGTGTTTATGGACCACAATCGTCAAGGACAAATAAATGTGGGTCTATAAATGATGGTCGTAAAAGAGCCTTCAATTATTTCAGTAATCTCTAAATAAATAATTACCTATCCTACTTATGTAGTCAAATTGATTCATTTAAGGATATTTTTTCCACTCAGCGACACAAAATGGGTTAATTATAGAAATCATTTGCAACTGTAATAGACTTTAAATACTAGGTTACCATACAAAGTAGGTACAAGTTATTTCATGTCAAGTGATACTTCAATTACTTAACTTCCCTGTTATTAAAATCCATCCTCATGGCACGATGCAATTTAAATCGCGTCAATAGGCGATATTGCACACCTACTTTTAACCGACTACAAAAAAGGATGAGGTTCTCAATTCGTCATAAACTTTTTTCTTTGTATGTTAACTAACCGATTACTCAAAGACTCCTGGACCGGTTTGGAAAATTCTTTCTTTGTTTGAAATGGTATACTTCCCAGGTGGTCCCATGTTCATCAGGTCACGATCTGATGGGGTTCTGGAGAAATCGAGGTAACTCCTCAAATATTATAGGCATACTTATAGTGATTTTGGTTTGTTCATCAATAATTCAAGCATTTGTACTCAGAAAGTATCATTATACGGATCCCTAAAAAGCCGAACAACATCATACTAAATATTTTGTTCACAATATTATAATATTCATCAAACAGTCTTTACAAAGAAATTACTACAATTTATAAAAAGCTTTTATGTAGAATCAGTTCAAAGTTAAAATAATGAGCTTAGAACAACGAAACAATGCAGAACAATGAGTTAGGTCCACAGATTGTATGATTACCTAGTACTTACAGTAGACTTCATTTGATTTAACCTAAATATATTATGTTCGAGTATTTAGTTCAACGGTTTCAGCATTTTGAATGGGACTTCAAGTTATAATAGTATGAGGCGAATTGTGCTCAGAGCATATACATTTATGACATAATTCTCGTGTGGTTTCCTTACTGTGATGTTGTAAGCCGGTTGGAGGTGTACTGCCCTTTCACACGGTGGGTCTCGCCGCGATGTGTGTGTGCCTGGGGCATGTGACGCGATGCGTGTCAAAGCTCCCGTTTAGAGCCTTACACTTCAGCGAACACCACCGAGACTTGTGAAAAGGCGTTAACCGATTATTTTTGGAGGTAAGGAACTTATTCACCTACGTAAATGGATAAGTTTCACTAAGAAATATGTTTTACTCACAGAACAGACCTCTTTATCTGTTCTGTGGTTTTACTAAATGAAGCAAAAGTTTATTTTATTTCCTGACGCTTAAGACCTAAGATTTACTAACCAGTGCTGGGTGTCTGACGCCCAGCAAATGCTGAATTGGTAATACTTTCGGTATGGGCATGCTCAACGCAATATATTCTTGTTTGGGTTAGGGTCCCGTTTTACACACTTTGGGTACAGAACCCTCAGTTCTGTACCCAAAGGGTAAAAACTGAACCCTATTACCAAGACTCCAGTGTCCGTCTGTCTGTCTGTCAGACTGTCACCAGGCTGTATCTCGTGAACCGTGATAGCTAGACCATTGAAATTTTCACGGACGATGTATTTCTGTTGCCGCTATAACAACAAATACTAAAAACAGAATAAAACAAGCACAAGAACATTTTTTAAGTGGGGCTCCCATACAACAAACGTGTTTTTTGCCGTTTTTTTTTGCGATAATGGCCGTACCATTATCGCAAAAAAACGGCAATAAACACGTTTCAAAAAATCCTTCGTGCGCGAGTCCAACTCGCACTTGGCCGGTTTTTTTTATTACTATCTTGTATTTTAATGTGTTTCTTGCTGCTGTGTTCTGTCTGTGTAAAATTAATGTATTTCTGTTCCATCCAATTATTCCAACTAATCGTTAAGGAAATTATAATCTGTCAACTGTTGAGATCCAAACATCCATTGACAACATGGCTACTTACGACAAGCCCTAACGAAAAAGAGGATGTCACATGTCTTAGTTTCTAGATCATTTATTACGCATTTGTACAGTCGTCAAAATGTACTTACAGAGCCACAATGCCGTTTAGCATCAATCATAGTGATATCACATTCCTAGAACATTAGTCTCAACAAAAGACCTAGATTCAAGTAGAAATTACTCACATTTACATTTGTACTGTTAAAATGTATTGTTTGACTCAATTCGTAAACCAAGTAGAGGTTGGTACTGAAATATTCAGTACACTATTAGTAGGTATTAGTGCGTTAGTCCGATAATAGTTATATTCGTCTTGTATAGCTCCATCTTTCTCTCACAGTGGAATCATGACAATTTTGACACGTCAGAGTTTTCCTTTAAGAGTACCTAATCCTTTGCAAGACAAAAAGAATATTGTTACCACCATATTTTACAGCTCAAACGTTGAGATTTGCGTTTTACTCGTTATTAAATAATGTATTGTTTTACAGTGCCACAGAAGAGCAGTGGTGGCCCAGTGGTATCGGCCGCGACTTAACTTAACTTATTTTTTTTATTTGTAATGGGTTTGCTCTTGACTCTAGTCTAGGTCACAGGTGACAGAGACAGAGTCTACGATGGAGTGAGCTTACCCAGAAGAAGCCTGTTCACTCTAACTTTGAAGAATTATCAATCATTCATTAAATACTAAAAAAAAAATGATAAGAAAGAATCGTTTTTCACTTATGATACCTAGCAAAGCAACCCATGACTTATTTGGTATTTTTTCTGGTGGCCAAATCTGTATGTCCGCTAAAGGGTTGTATTTTATTTATGTCTGTAAGTACTACTTATTTATATGGGATGTGGGAAACTTAATCTCCGGTTTAACAAACTATTACGAAGGGATTTTACACGAGGTTGAAGTTCACTTCAAAAGAAAAGGGATACATTGTTATCGTATCTAAAGATATAACGTGACGTCATAATCCCTGAGGAGGAATCGATATTACCCTTCAGGGATGTATTTACAATTTACTGTATTCAGTAATCAGTATTATTTGTAGTTACTGAAACTGAGAATGAAAAATTAGACAAATTAAAATTACATTTTGATAAAAATACAGTTGGCACATTGAAACATAGGAACATTTTGCAAAACTTTACAACCCCCATGAAGTACAAGTTTCACGAGCTAAAAACAGAAAACAGCTACTTTTTCAGGGCAAATTTCTCAATAAGTACAAGATATATGATAAATCTTTTAGTTCTAACTTTTTGCGTCACATAGTTATCTAGTAAATGTACATATTTTTGATTACTGCTCAATTAAAATTAGAAAAATATATTCCTCATACACGTTTTTACGTAATCCCGAAACACCAGGTTTTTCAATTGCTTTTTCAGCTTACTGGTGGCGAATAAAAATCTGCAAAAAAATGTGTGGACTGGGCATATAGTATACTAGTAAGCCACCAATTTTGTTTTTTAAAGTTATTGTATTTGTGCTTAAAAAATATATTGTCCATGCGGAAAAAAGGCAATTTTATCATGTGCGAAAGCGTCGCCTACGTGTAAGAATAAGTTGAATACAAAAGTAACTGGTAAACGTATTTTTATTTATAATTTAAACAATATATACAATTGAATATTTCTAATCTTATGACTAATAACAAAACAAACTTACATACAAAGGGGAGAGGAAAAGGGGCTCATTGCGCATCAAAAAATTCATCCACATCGATGTCAATGCGAAACGTGCCCAGAACGCTGGCAGCATTGCCACGTTGAATGGCAATGCTGATTCTCTGGCTGATGAAAAGGCCAGCCCTCTGGTCACGCGAACAGTCGACTAACCGTTTACTAATGTCTCGAAACACTCGATGAGCACTCGGACCCCATGGACCTAATGTCTCAACCCCAAACGGCTCAAACATATAACTGCCAATAAGGTTGTTATATTTGCGCCGTTTGAGGTTTTCTGCACCAGCAGCAGCTGCCCCAGCACAGCCCGACGTGCTAAGAAGATGGGATGGCGCAAGGGTATCGACACATGTTGCATCCCACACCAAAGGCCTACCCAACTTCCAAGGCATTATGGTCATCCCGTCCGGTCTCTTCCCATCGTCGCGTGCCAACCCATTGGGTTCTAAAACAGCTGGCACCCCGGCGGTGACAAGAGCTCGACGTATGATGTCATTAATGCTGGCGTGCCGTGCTATCCGACCAGCGCTCGGTAAATAATTTGAAATTGGAGGTGTTTATCAACAGAATCCAATTTTTATATTTTATTTTTGAGTACTTATTTTATTTTAATAAATTGTCTAAATATTGCCTTATAAACCGTTGCTCTCGTGCGAGACATTCAGTTTCGCTCAAGGGCTTGTAGACGACGGACCTGTGTAGTTTTTTTTGGCATTATATTTTTTGTCATATATCTTGTAGTTATTGAGGAAAAGTAGCTGTTTACTGTTTTTGGCTCGTGAAACTTGTAGGGGCTCTTAACACCAGCCTCAAACGCTTTTAAACCAGTGAACCGAAGAATTGAAATCATACTACGATTTATGAAAGAAAATCACCTCCCCTTTCCTGCGCGCCTAGTAGCGTGGTACAAGGCGACCGTCACACGGTAATCTGCGGGGATTAGCAGAGGTAATATCCCATATTACCCTTCAGGCATGTAATTACAATTTGCTGAATTCAGTAAGTAATCAGTATTCTAGATAGGTACCTACTGAAATTGGGAATGATTTACAAAACTAAGGTCCGATTTTTCAATAGTCTGATAACTTTTAACTGAGGAATAAAAATGGCCGTCTGACATATTTTCTATACAAAAGCTGTCAAACCACCATTTTTAATACTCAGATAAAAGTTATCAGACTATGGAAAAATCGGGCATAAGACACATTAAAATAATTTTGGATAAAATTGCAGTACATGCTACGGCAAAACCTTTACAAAACTCATAAAGATAAGCCATACATTTTAACACCAGCCTCCAACCCAGTGAAGCGACAAATTTAAATTATACTCCGATTTATGCAAAACTGTCCTCCCCTCTTCTGCGCACCTGGAAGCCTGATACTAAGTGACCGTCACGGCGCGGCGGTAATATACAAGGTAGGTATACTTACAAGTAATATCCCCCTCAAGGGATGTACTTACTATTGCAGTACTCAGTAAGTAACCACTATTATGTTAGTGAAGTTCAATTTGATTTTTATTAGAAATGTAAGTCAATTTGAAACTAACTTTTGATCAAAATGCAGTACCTGCCACACCGAAGCTTAGGAAATATTGCTAAACCTTAAAACCCCCGTAAAGGTAAACCTCACGTATTAACTAACACCAGCCTCAAACGCCTCGAACCCAGTGAAGCGACGAATTGAAATAACACTCCAATTTTACGAAAGAACATCTGCTCCTCTTTCCTGTGCACCTGGTAGCTTGCGACCAAAAGCGACCGTCACGGCGGTAATTCTTCAAGGAAGTACGTACAAAATTATTATGTAATACTTAATCAGTAGTCGTAGGTACTGTAACTGAGATAGATTTTGGAAAAATAAGTGAATTTAAAATTAACTGTTGTTAGAGTCCTATCTACATCGAGGCTTAGAATAGTTAAGTTCAGTTAAGACGCGCGTATTTTGCGTATGGCTTAGAATATTGCAAAAACTTATAACCATCTTATAGGTAAACCCCACTTTTTAACACGAGTCTCAAAAGCCTCGAAACTAGTGAAGCGGCAAATTAAAATCATACTCGGTTTTAAAAAACATCTCCTCCCCTCTTCTGCGTGCCTAGTAGCCTGGTACAGGCGACCGTCACGCTGGTAATATGCGTGGATTAGCAGAGGTGAGCTCGCACTCTGCGGCCGTTTATCACGGTGTTACGGCTGTATGATTGCGTTTTATCGAGTACCTCTGTAATCTCTATTGATGAAGAATTATTATAAGGCCGTCATTACTTATTGACCTCCTAAATAAGGTATATAGAGTTCTGGTAAGGTCTTTCCAAATTTTTGTACTGTGTGACTTGTCGCGACACCTATATCGCCACATCATTAAACATAAAAGTTTTTAAGCTGACATGGTCACAATCATTATTATCATATCGAGCTCTCAGCAAAAATCTTAATATACATGGTTAATATTCCGATGCATATATGAATTCTTATCATGAAACATAACCATAATCATTATTTTTATAACCGTAATCGACTGCCACAGCACAATTACAAAATTAAGCAAATAATTATTTATGCAAAAAAGTAAGTCATAAAGTTATGAACCTACAACACCCATCGCATGAAACAACATTACAACCTACAATTATTATTTAGCCATTTTCTTTACAGCTTACTAGCAGTGTTTATACCTATTGCATAGAATTAAGTCATAATGTTCAGCTCGTAATTACACAGTGATAAAAGTGTCAATAAAGTTCACAAGTCAATAGGCGGGTAAACCACTTTGCTGGAGCCCATTATTTCTTGCGGCAACTTTTATAACTTGCAAAAGAAAAACTTGAAAGGAAACGTGGGATTTTCATTTATTTATGATTACCATTAGGATTGTTTTAAGTTGTGCTAAGTTAGCAGTTAAGTTGGCTGTGAGTAAAGTTTTGTCGTGTAACATTAGTAATGTAATAACTTTGAGTCTCAGTTTCTTGGTATTAATTCATGTGAGTTTTAAGAGATTACGAGTATGTTTATTTAGTTTGAATAAAATATATCTCGACTTATTTTATAACATTTAATTTATATTGATTCATATAAATTTCTGATTATAATTATTTTTATAAATTAACTATCTGAGCCCACGGTTTCACTCCCGATTATATAGATTTTGTCAATCAATTCTGGTTGTCGATATACAGGATGAGAAATATCCGATGTTGCAATTTTAGTTTTCATCAAAATCGGCCTAGTGTCTCCATTGAGTGTTTTTCGCTATTCTCCGAGAGAGTGTCTGATTTCGTCATTCACTCCCACTGATGCTCCTTCAACTCCTCTTAGGAGTAGTATGAAAAAATAAATATGCAGACCTCAATCATTTGTTATAGAAATCATTACTGCAAAGTTTCAATCATATTGGAAACCACAATAAAAAAATCATACAAATCAGCTTCCAACATTTACACCCCTTAAAATATGAATTTTCAAAAATCTAATCTACACATCTGCCAAATTCCAGCTTCATTAAGAGAATTTCTACATCTTATCTTGACAAACCCAACCAACACAACAAAGTAGTTAAAAAAACAAATTTCCACAATTTCATTATTTGTCATAAAGTATAGTTCCGCAAAGTTTGAAGTGAATCGGACGCCATAATAAGAAGTTGTATAGAAAATTAACCCTCCTCTCTCGCATTTCTACCCCTTAGTGTTTAATGAAAAAAGTAGCCTAGCCAGGGTCTCAAAATATCTCCATACCAAACTTCATCTAAATCGGTTCAGTGGTTTAAGCGTGAAAAGGTAACAGAGAGACAGACAGTTACTTTCGCATTTATAATATTAAGTATGGATAGGGTATTTATTTACATATGTACATTATTATTTACAAACTAATATAAATGAATATAGATTTTATGTACTGTAGGGTAAGTATTAAGTAAATCAATAGAATGATCTGACGTTAAAAGGTCATAACATTTTAACAAACAAATTAACAATCATAAATTAATTCATAGACTTCTGTCTATGAATTAGTTTATGATAGTTAATCGTAATTAAATAAATTTCTTTGCAGGTGGTTGACTCGTTTCTAAGAACGATTTGTTTATTAATTTGATAGTTGGTATGAGTTATTTTATTTTAATGGTTGATTTTCTGAGTTATAGAATTGTTTTGTTCAGTTAATTGATTAAGTTACTCATAATAATTATTTGTCCACAAAAATGTTTCACTTCGGTTTTCGTTTGAAAATCTTTTCGCGAAATTACTTACGGGTTTAACAGAAACACTGATTATTTTGAGCCATCGTTTTCCACGGGGCTTTTCCTTAAAGCGTCTATAATCCCCAATGTTAACTCGGTACTGGCCGTGTGCCTGTTTGGTGCCAGAATATCAATTTTATTGGACCTCCTTTTAGACAGTTTATTTTTTGATTTACTTATCATAGGATAAGTAAATCAAAAAATAAACTCTAACCATCAAAGAGAGATAGGTAAAAAAGAAATTCTAACCATCAAAGAGAGAAAGAAAACTAGTTAATTTGGCACACACAGATACACATAATGTAGAATGGAATAGAATAGAATACTCTTTATTATGTACACCACATAAGTTACAGAAAGTATAGACGAAGAAAACATTGCACTGGGTGACACAATGGGCGGCCTTATCGCTAAAAGCGATCCTTTCAAGACAACCTTTGGATAGATTAAAAAAAAAATGGATGGAATTTAATTCTAATACAATTACATAGTGTGCCCCGTGGCTGCGTCAAATAGATCTAATTCAGTAAAATATTTTTTCTGTGTATAATTTTTTTTATACATCCGAGTCGTTTTGAAGTAGTATGCAAAAGAAGCGAAAAATGTCGTGTAGTTAATAATTTTTTTAAAGCATATTAGTCATATGAAAAAAACCTTGTTTCACAAATAATGTACATGAATCTATAATAAATATTTTTGTTTTTCAAATCTTTTACCTTGCCGTTACAAAGGAGTATGCTTCAGAAAGTAACCCATTTACAGCACTGGAGCGGAATAAGGACCTTTAAAATACAATTTAATTATGTTTAGTCTACACTGTCCTACTGTTTTCCAACGGCCTCTATGAAATCCTTTCAGGTATTTTTTTTTCCTGAGCCACATCGAACTAGCCCTTGCAGTAGGCGTCTAGGTTTGTGGCTATTTCGTCTTACCACTTCTGAAATATTTCTAATTGCCCTTTATTGTGTTGGCCAAATATAGAATCTACTTAACAATGACTAGTCTCATGCCTTATATTAATTTGGAAACATCTCTATGTAGTTAAATCACACAAACAGCCTAATATTATTAATGTATTCCTCCTGATAGTACACGAACACGAGGCGGGGTGGTCCTACGCATAGACAAGCAAACACGTGTAACATTACCATAAACACACTATTAATAAAACTCACTACACTATTTGTTATGCTACATTATGGACATCACTAATTGAATCCCGCGGTACTACACTATGGGGAAGTTTTACAGAAATAGAATTCTGAAAATACCGAATATTTTTAGTCCCTAACACAATTTATTGGATGATAGATTAACTGTCTATTTTCGAAGTTTGTTATTAGACTCAAGCTATCCAGTGAATACTAATTTATGATCGAAAATTTGATAAAATTACCTATGATTCTTTTTTTTTAAATAATGTTTCTATTGATAGAGATAACCGCCTACTTTAGAATTCTAGAACAAAATTAAATGTAACTTAATAATAATGTTTCATAATTATATTCAAAATAGTAGTATATTTTTTTGAAGAGAAAACTTCTTTAACCGTGTTGAGCGATTTTTATAAGGGGCATAATTTACGGGTTAATGGTTACATGCTAATGAGGCCGCGTCATCGTCATTCTAATGTGACGTATGACGGAATAACAGTTATAACAAAGTTTAAGTTTTCACTTCTGTCGGCAGTACCCATGCCTGCCTATATTTACCCGGCTGCAAGGAAAGGGTTATTTTTTTCGCGCGTATCTTGTATGTATGTTTGTATGTGTGTAATATTCTTTATTACCTCGTATATTTCAAACCACTTGACGGATTTTTACAATTAAGACATCGTTAGATAGGGCTTGGCCGCTCAAGTGTTCTTAGATAAGTTGTGCCGTTGAAAAAAGAGAAAAATGGCTGCTTTTGGGCGCCATATTAAGTAAGGGTTGCAATTTTATTTTCTTCGAAACCCATCGAGTGGGGTATCAAAATGAAGGGTTTCTAGAGTTGATTACGAAAATATATACCACTTATATGTTTAAAGTCATTCGAAAAAAAAAAGTATAACTAAAAAGTAGTAAATAAAAAAATATTCAATCAAAAAACCCTATTTTTCAGCCACTGAAGTCCACTTATTATTATAATAATAAGTGGAGTGGTGGTGGTGGTGGTAATCATTCGATTTTATCCCTCGCGAGTAGTCGGAGCACCCTTGCGGCATGTTGCTATAATGTATGCGTTGCTGTTTACATTGAAGAGTTTGAATGTGCGTCCATCGAGCGAGCAGTGGATAATTAAAAATGTACGAGTATGTTGCGCTTCGCGACAACGCCACGAAGAGCTGTGTTCCTGGTACACGGGCTTTTTAAATAGTTGAACAAAAGTGGCCAAGTTTTGTATAACTTGTCTTTGATTTTGTCCTTCTTTGTGTGTAATTACGCTGTCGGAAACATAAAGTTGTGAATTCTGTAATTATTCGACTGTTATTAGAGACTGGTAACAAAACTTTTGTTAATTGACAGTCTTACTAAAATGTAGTAAACAAAATATCTAATTACGACTATATTTTGTGAAACTGAAACAGAGTTGTCTTGAAAATGAATAGCAGTGAAGTTCATTTAAACACCAAGTTTAAATACTGTTGTATTTAAACCTGGGCTTAACAAGCAGTGATGTATCTATGGTAGTGCTTCATATATAACTTACAGTATAGCAGCGAGTGTCACCTGGCCGCTCTACATCAAAGGGGCTATATTTACGACCGCTCTAAATAAGGACAGACAGAAGGCCCGCTCCTTTGGAGCGAGCTCATAAATTCAGCTGCTACAGAGTTACTGAAACGAATCTGTATTGAACTATAAATCTTAAGTAAATGGTATCGTTGCAACGTTTTCTGTGACACGCATTTAAAGTTACTACTTTAACTGTGAATATTTTAACCATATGCAAACCCCTTCATTTTGAATTTGAATTTACGGTGTTGTCCTGTCGTCTTGACATTAATTTCCCTAGCTATCTGTTAAAAATCAACTATTAACTGGTCGTATCCATGTAATTACCGAAACAATAGAAACGTCATAAGCAATCAAGGGGTTAAAACACGCTAAAGATTTTCAGTCCGATGCCAATTGTTATGCGGTAAGTTACAAGTAATGTGGACCTTCTCTATTTACATTATTTCTTACACTTCTCCCGTCCTTGCTGTACCCTTACCTTGATACCCGTCCGACCCGGAACAAACACGCACACCACACGCACGAAACACGCACAGCCGCACAAATTGCCGCTGTTGCCCTTTACAACTTCCGCCAGAGCTGAATATTATTATACTATCGGAAATGTTGCGCGCACAATACATTTGTCTTCCTGTAATGTTTTGTAGCGTTCCCGTTGCCAAATAATAGTAGATGGACTTTTTAGTTGTAATACTGAACGTTTTTGCCTTATTTTAGGATGTATGACTGATTTTAGACAGACGAACGTCTGCTGTGATTGATAAATCTTTTACTCTATAACATATCAATCTTCTTGTCATATTATCTACAGCACGCAGCTCTGCTAGTTTTTTTATATAACTTACTTTTCATGAATGATACTTGATAGCAGAATAGATTGCTACAGCGTTGCTATGCAATATCTACTATAAATTGCAACATGAAAAGTTGATGAAATGTTCATAAAAATATATGAAAATGACAACTGATTATGAATTTAAGCGTAGGGAAAGTGAGGCTTTTGAAGAACCGTTATGCAGTTTATTATTTCCTCCCAATACTCAATAGTAACGCGACGATACTAAACCTTAGTTGTAGGTCTCAGTTCAGCCAAGAAAAGGGGAGGGGGAAGGGGGATAATACAATCTAATTGGCGCTCACCGTCATTGACTCAACAAGTGACGGATCTAACTTCAATTAGTTTTCCATCCTGATGATATGGAGAGATATGAGCGAGCTAATTACTGCCTCCTTTGCACGTTACCCAGAGTTCATAATCACTTTAGAATTCGGTCGCCTATGGAGATTCATTAGCGTTTGATATCAATTTATATGATTTATGATTCTATGATCATCAGGACTTCAGTAATCAGTGCGGAACGTATTTCACATTAGGAGCAACTACGGATAGTCTAACAGACAATATCCATATTCTGCTTGCTTTGCTTGGAAAGCTAACCCTCCCTGACCTGACACCTAAAAATACTACAACTCCTTCATGTCCTTACACTTCTTCCATATTCAAGACGCTGCGACTAATAAAAAGCGTCCCCCACACGAGTTGTTTGTCCTGCGACTGAATAAACCCACGTTATTGGCAAGACTGGCTATATTCTGAGCGTGGCGCTTTAAAACTGCCTTATTACTTCGTAATCGCGAGGCAATACCGATATCCCAATGTGAAGAGAGAAAACACTAAAACGATACATGCGTATATTTACAAGCAGAACAGCGGGCATATCGCCAAGCTTTCTAAACAAATTGATAATGTTAGTATAATCTTATAGAACGATATAATCACCTATTTACTGTAAGCGTATGTTATCCCTATTCAGAGAGTAACGCGTATGATTCAATTTGCCTCGAAAGCTTCGGGAGCTCATTTGAAATTGAATACATGTTCTTATTCCAATATTCCCTGTTTCAAGGTTGTTGTTCATGTAGTTACTTATATTGTATTGGTAGTTAAATCACTCTGTGGATCCATATCTGTAACCTCAATTTGGCATAATACTGTTGTGTCGATCGCAATAACTGACATAGTGGTGGGCTGTCAGGCCGCGGATCAATAGAGGCGCTCTTCTTTTGTTCATTCATTCTCCTCAGTACATCAATAGCTAATTTCACGATATTAAGCAGTCGTGAATGAACGAATGAACGCTTTTGATGTCTCTTGGCAATATTGCCTGCGACTGATTCAACTTTGTATCCCCGCGCCACGCGCTCGCGCCCGGCTCGGGCTCACAATTTATTGGCACAACGTGATATTTTAGCAGCCCATTATAAATGTATAGGACGACATTTCTTTTACAACTGAACTCATAAAATCGCGTTGAATATAAATTAGATTAAATAATTACGTTGAGTTCACATAATTTATTTCGGACTTAATTTGTTATTCATCGTTAAATATGAAATTTTCTCGAATATTGATGGTCCTTATTTTAATTCGATTCGGCAAAATCAAGGTTTGAATTCAGAATTCACTGCATATATTTTCTCAAGTGGGGACTAAAGGAGGTCGATATTGCCGAAAAATTGGGTTTTGTTAGAGATAGGTGTGATCCCGAGCCCTTAGCGAACGTATCACGTTCACAATTTACCTGCGCCACGCTGTGAGGCGGGTGAGTATACGTACAAACACTGTGTATCACTAAAACACACAGTCACCACGTTTAATACAGTAAGTACACATGTTAGAGGATAAGAATCGCCTATAGCCGGCACAATGTTGTTTGTTGAAGGGAAAAACGTGCAGAAAATATATGAGAGAGCTTTGCTTCATAATACAATCTATAGGAAAACTAAGATATATTGGCTGGAACGGAGGGTATTTTTGGATATTAATGGTATTAGCTCAAGCAGCTGGGATGAAAAACAAACAGTTTAGAGAGAGTGGCTCAACTTGCGCGGCTTTCACGACTGGCGAGTACCGCTCAACTTTGATGTGGGTATACGAAGCTTGGTAACGTATTCTGTACTAATAGTTGAATTAACATATTCAATCAAGATTCATATTGATTTTGAGAGCTTTACTATAATAATTAACATAGCTGAAATTAGATTTTGGATCGGTTATATTTGAAAGATAAAAAAATATCTGGACGAAAAAATAAGAACGATAAAGTGTGCTCAATTTCGGGTAAAAACTGGTTCGCTCACAAAAATAATTCCAACGCTTAGTTATTTTTGTGCCACGTCACGTCACGACACACGCACAAAACGACGATATCCTGTGTGTGAAGTATTTCTCGAATGCTTTAATTGTCACACCGCCCCGCCAGCTCCACTGCATTCCTGTGCCAGTTAGCTGCACAATCGGCGCAGGACACCGCGTAGCTATTCTGTCATATCACAAAAATGACATGACAGGATAGCTCTGCGATATTTCAAGCCGTACCTCGGTCCCGATTTCGGTTTTCCAAAACGTTACCCGTGCGATTTTATCGTCAGACAAAAATGCCAATAGTTTTAGGTACGCGGAAATTGCTGAAATATCCGGGATTGACTCATGCAGTACTGACGCTCACACCTAAACATTTGTAAAGGAAGTCTATTTGAAATCCGTATCTCTATTACAAAAGGTTTCCTCTTTTTGTTCCGCTCGAATGTTCACAACATTTTGAATTTGGAATACATTTCTCAAAGATGTACTTAGGTAAACGATTAGGTATAGGTAGAAACTTAAAACGTTTGAGAGTTACAAAGCGCACATGCACATAGACCAGCTGTTGTAGATTACAACAAGGTCTTTCGAATTTCGTCAAAGTCCGCATAATTCCGGCAAGATCCGCGGAACTCGAATTCCGGCAAGATCCACGGAATTCCGGCAAAGTCTAGGAACCACATCTGCGCGACGAATATGATCCGTTACGACTTCGCTTACTATTCCGCGGACGTCGCAGATGGGATTGCCTTATACAATTTCTGGGCATCGCTGGCTGCGATCATAAAACTGACCGCTATTACTTTCGGTGCTACCACGGGAACAGCACTCGATCCGTTTTCACGTGTTTGTGAGTTGAGAAGTATTATATGGTGGTCGTAAATCGTAAAGAAATTTAGTAATACTCGTACAATCTAATATGTTGTCGGCAGATGTCTTCTAACGAATTGTTTGATGTCGGTCAGGCTTGTTATCATATAGTAAATCTATAGAAAAATCATTTTATACAAAAAAAAAATAACCATGGTGTTAAAAGACCCACAATAGAACCCATTGCCAGCATTTTTGGAATTTTTGTCTTTTTGCCGGTTTGTCTGTTTAGTTGAGCATGCATCACTTAAAAAGTACGAAACCAATGTAGATAACTTTTATACATAAAAAATGTGCGTAACTTAAGTATTACTTAGTTTGTGTTTCATCGCAATCGGTTCACTCTTTAAAAAGTTAGATGTATTTAAAGTTTTCAAGAATTAAAATATCAATATACACGCAATTCAGATACTCGACAGTTGAACTCCATATTCGATAGATAGCGTTGTGCATTTAACGTCATTTTAAGATAGGCAGTTGACGGGAGCGAAGCCGCGGGCACCGTAGTTCAAAATATGAAAGCTTGTCATACGAAGAGATAAGGTAGCTAATGGTTGTTTACGTAATGAAAGGCATCTTAATGTTGATGATAAAGGTAGATCATTTTAAACAGTAGGTATTTATAATTTCTCAAGTAACAATTTACTAACGATGCGATGATAAATGTCTACAAACAACAGCAGTATATCTAGGGCACTGTAGCGACCGGACGGGTTCCGTCGCCGCATGCACTTTATTTCGTCCATTACTGTAATGAACCGTGAAATAGCGGCTCCTACTGAAATATAGCGCAATTATTTTTTTGCGCGGCGGCATGATTGGACGCGGCCCTTTATCACGCTGAGCGACAACCCTAGCCCGCGCCCCCCGCACCCTCTGTGACCAATACAACTAGCAGGTACTACAGAAATACCATTCCACACTATTTTGTAAACTACCAAACTCTTAACATAATTTGCAATGCTCAAAGATGACTAAAAAAGGAAAGATATTGCAATTTGTGCGAAAGGTTGGGACGGCCATTTACAAAATAGTACCGACAGTTGTGGACATGGCCCTTAGGTATACCGCAAGTCTGACGAGTAAATGCCCCACTTTCGATAAATGTAAATAAGGAATTATGAGACACCTTATGACTAGCAGGTTCGAAATTTGAACTTTTATAGAGAAGTTTAATTTAGAATCTGTTATGAAGTTGCTAAACAGTGCAGAGATTTTTATATAAGACCATTTAAAGATGAATAACCCGCGCTTGTTTGCTTAAAATTGAACTTTACTCGTGTTCCTAACTTTCCCCAGGTTTGCCCAGTTCTTCTGCATCTCCCTTCACCGCGACAAACACAAATTCTCGCCGCACTAACGTTCGTTGCCACAGTGTATATTAAATGACTCGAACGTTCCGACTGTTCCGCTCCACGACACATACCCCGAAAAATATCAACACATTTCACCCAGATTCTGGGTAAACCGGCCCACGAAAGAAGTAATATACTAATAATACAAGCCTGTTTTTGCAAGGCAAATGCGTCTTCTCGTGTAGAGAACGCATGAGCATTGATCACCACGCTTGCGGCGCTCAAGCGGATTGGCGATTACGGTCCAGTTTTCCTCACTCACAATGTTTTCCTTCACCGTTGTGGTCGATAAACATAGAAAGTACATAATGAATTTGAAAAAGTGACATTGATACTGGCACGGATTTAAATCCTCCCGCCCCGGGCTTAGCTGGAACACCAAGACGTCTGAAATATTAGGACTGCAAAAAAGTCCAGATCTTGATCGTTTCGTCCTAGCCAAGCCTGACGCTACATAATCTCACTAAGTTATTTTTGATGGCAACATCGTAGCAAGATTAATAGGGCCCTTTGTCACGAGAACGGACCCTAACTGTGATGTGTCTCAATTTATATTCTTTTTATGGAGCTGAGTCGGAGCTGTAAAGTTTAGTGGATACAAAAACAATGGGCGGTTGACCATTAGATAGATAGACACAGAAGGCCACCTCTGTGTTATATCTCATACAAAGTTGGAAATAGGCAATGTTACTGAAATTTAAATTGTATTGCAATGCGTTATATTTGCTTTTACATATTTATTTGTCCACAAAGTCTGTTTTGAATGTCACTTAATTCAAGGACTGGACCTACTATCTCGTGTCTCGTGGTATACCCCGGACATGGCGAGATCACACTAACTATACTCACGCGACTTGTCCGCTGTTGTGTTTACGTCCTAGCCACGGCCAACTTTGAGCTGGGGCTAAAGTTGTCTCCATTGTGGCGCGGATAGAATGGGGATCAACTGGCGACGGCTATTGAAAATCAGGGATTCAGGATGTGTTGTTACGAACTTTAGCTTTTTCATAGTTTTTTGTCTTCGTCTCACAAAGGTCCGTAGACACTGTATGAGCACGTTTTAGTTACTTTAGTACATCACTACTTTTATAGCGGCACAAAGTTAAACTCCTTCAATGTCGTTCGTTGGAATAGTATCTCAATATTCTGTCCTCCTAGTACTCTGGATACAAACTAGGTACATACAAACGACTTAAAGCAGACTCTGAGCTCTAGCATGACCTAAATTAAATACGTTTCAGTTCAAATTACACTGTATGCAACAATTCCAAGTAAGGCAAAAATAAGCGCACAGATTCCAAAACAATTTTTGAGCGAATTGCGAACAAACAAATAGAAGTAATCGCTGTAGATTCTATTACCCGCTGTTTGTATGAGCATGTGAAACTATTTCCTCGGCTATAACTGGTTACGCGGTCATTCCGTGGCGAATGTGGTGGTTATCGCCAATAATATTCGCTAACGGTTGTCGTAGCGAACGCGTAGCGAAGACGACGTGATCCTGTCGTCACGGGAGTTCGCCTCGCGACAAATTGAGGAAAATGAGCATGTATAACATTACATATCCTAGAAGTTGAAGACATTGGTCGCACTCTGAACTATGTATATATGTATTACTAGCTTTGCCCAGGGGCTTTGCCCGTGTCAAAGTCGGAAATTATACAACTCGAACTCAAATACCCATCCAATGTCCTTCTCCTAAGTCTATCTCTATACCAAAATTCACCAGAAATGGTTCAGCGATTCAAGCGTGAAAACGTAACAGACAGACAGATTTACTTTCGGTTTTAGAAACCTTGTGTCATATCATCGGTTATTAATGAATTTACTGCGGAAGTCCGGTGGTTGCAAAACGCACAGGACCGATCAGTGTGAAGACGCTTGGGGGAGACCTATGTCCAGCAGTGGACATCTTTCGGCTGAAATGATAAAATGATAGTAATTCCAATAAAAATTACGAAATACCCTTCACCTTTGGTAAGTACATTGGCTTCTTACTACGATAGGTAAACAAAACAATTCATTATTGAGCGAAATAAGTGCCTTCTTAATGTAGCACAATAACACGATCCTTAATACACGATAATTGGTCTTGAAGTATCGTTGTGTTGTTGGCTTACATAGAATACAAACATACTTTTTTTTTTTTTTTTTTTATTATCTATAGGCTTGCGCTTGACCACTATCTCACCTGATGGTAAGCGATGATGTGGTCGACGATAGAGCACGCTTGCCTAGAAGAAACCTATTCACTCTTGACTTAAAGACCCCTAGATTGTAGCTATCGGGAAACACAGATTCCGGCAGGGAATTCCACTCTTTAGCTGTACGCATAATAAAAGTGTCCCCAAAACGTTTTGTGCGTATGGGTGGGATGTCCACCATGTACCGATGACGCATCGCCGTACGTCTGGTAGTCCGATGATGGAACGGGCTGGGCGGAATTAAATCATGTAATTCCATCGCACACTCCCCGAAATGTAACCGATAAAATACCGACAAACTGGCAACTCGGCGACGATGTTCAAGGCTCTGGAGCTTTGACTTGACCAGTGCCTCATTACCGATGAGTTTCTTGGCCCGCTTTTCGATCGACTCTAGTGCATCAAGCTGGTATTTGGCAGATCCATCCCAGAGATGAGAACAGTACTCCATGCACGATCGAACTTGCGCTTGATACAAGTTGAGCAGCTGTTCCGGCGTGAAGTACCTTCTCACCTTCGCAAGGATCACCAACTTTTTGGCAGCCAGCTGAGCCTTTGCCTCAATGTATGGCCCAAAATTGAGAGTCGATGTCAACGTAACGCCAAGAAGCTCAAGATGGTCCGTTATTGGCACGGTTACATCACGGAAAGTAGGAGCCGGGTGAGCAACGGGTGAACATACTTACGAGTAAGTGGCTTTATATAATCAGATTTTATTTGATTAGGTCTCAAATCTTTTCTCCATTCTATCAAATCTATATTATATCTCGCAGTGCATTTTCCGGGATGAAAAGTCATCATCATCATCAGCCATTTAATATTCCCACTGCTGGGACACAGGCCTCCTCTCTGTAAGAAATGAATGGGCTAAATCCACCACGCGGACCCAGTGAAAAGCGGCGCAGGTCGGGATAAATACTATTAATAAAATAAAACCGACCAAGTGCCAGTCGGACTCATGCAGAAAGGGTTCCGTACCATTATTGCCGGTAAAAAATCACGTTTGTTGTATGGGAGCCCAACTTAAATATTTATTTAATTCTGTGTTTAGTATTCGTTGTTATAGTGGCAACAGAAATACATCATCTGTCCCTAAAAACCAATAAAAATTACTGCTAATAACATTAGTTTAAACAAGCTTTTCCGCTAACTTAGTTAAGGAAAACTATCCTTGCACCATCTGTTCTATCACTAGTTACCCAAGACTCCTCACTCCTCCTGTTTTCCTGGTAGCTGTAACAATTGGGTGGCACACACTCGCCGTTCGCACCTGCTCACCGTACATAGTTAATGAACGCCTTCGACCGTCCCAGCCTTTAGTGAAGGTCGCTCTAGTGGAGTGGAGCGAGCCCCGATTGGGTACACGGCCATAAGAAAATGCAGAAGGTCCTGTCATTGCTTTATCTTACTTTGAGACAGTAGCGTACTTCAGAGTAATTTACAACCAAAGATATATTTGATCAAGACATTAAAAATATTATATATGTACATACTTAAACACTAAACAAAAGTAAACTTTACAAACTTAAAATTAAACTAACTACTTACACTATATACAAAAAAAAGGTACACTTAGGCGTCGAAGTACTCATCCACATCGCTGTCATCCGGGAACGTGCCCAGAAGACTGGCAGCATTGCCACGTTGAATGGGAAAGATTAATTTGATCTTTGTTTGGGATCAATGTACTAATATTTGAATATGCAGATTTTTTTTCTATCTGTAGCCACTATTCTACAGACTGACAATAAGACTGTGGTTACCTGAAAGTGCGATTATTAACCATCTTTTCGTTCAATCATGGAAGAGGCAAATGTTTAGCTTCATTAACAATCGTTATATCTATTCTAATCTAACATGATTGAGCACTTTACCCAGAAAAAAAGATTACTTTACCTAGACTTTCCTAGACCAATATAAATCATGTACCAAGAACTGTACTCTAAACTGGATTTTTAGGTTAAGTATTAAGCGCCAGTACGTATCGTAGACAGGGCAAGGAAAGGTTTTCGGGTGATTGAGCTCTAGAGCGATGTGAACCTTCTGTCCGTTTCTGTGGTGCTAGTACCCGATCGCCCCTCGTGACGCACCGTGATCAAGTGTTTAGCTTTAATAAGTGATGTCTGTTTATCTGGATGACGTGCTCGTTTTATCGTGTCGACAAATTGACCGCGTTATGTTTACCGCTTAGTTTATTTTACAGCTGTGTGTTTAGTACTATTTATATTTCAGTCATTCACGAATTAAACTAATATTTGTAGTAATTTCTATAGCTAGTATTAGTTACAAATACCTACATGACATGCAAATAGTTTAATACTCCTAATAATAAAAAATGTGACTATGTCCGGGATTTGGACATACCTAATTGAACGGATTAAAAGTATCCTACAATGTTCGGGCATTGTAGGATACTTTTAATCTCGGTATGGTACGTTGCCTTCAGATAACTGCCGAAAACCCAGACGAAACTGTTTACAGAAGCTAGTGTAGAATTAATCTATCTAATACCTTTTAACGAGCAATTCTTGTATATATGTATATATACCTAATCTGAATATCGGGAACGGCTAAAACGATTTTCATGAAATTTAGTATGCAGGAGGTTTCGGAGGCAATAAATTGATCTAGCTAGGTTTCATTTTTATTCAACGTCGTTTTGTCTATTTTCAGCCGAGCAGAGCTCGTTCGCCCAGGTACTATTCATTACTATTTATAAGGCAACAAATAGATGATGTAATCACTCTTAATATATTACTATTTCGTCTATATTAAACCGCTGTTGTACCTCTCTGAACCCACACTTACAAAACCAAAGCCATGTAGTTAGACATTAAAAATTGCTGAGCATCAAGTTAACGTCGTTATCGGCAAAAAGTGCTACTCTAACAGAAATCAAGTTGTTTTATCAGCGAATCTGTTCGGCGACGCCTCGGCATCGAGTGGCCGAAGTTAGGGCGCGGCGTGACGCCGGTACCCCGTCGGGGGACGCGCCCAACTTCAGCGTTTTGTTTTATTTTATAAGAGTTTATCTGAGGTGGCGGCATTGTTCTTGACCTTTGCCTTCGGAAATTCGATTTTCGATGTTTTTAGAGCTTCCGTTAAGTATATAAATTAGAATCAATATATGTATGTTTAAAGTCCTGATGTATATTTAGAGTATGTTTTTAACCAGTCTTCTAATGACGCAATCTTAGTTCTAGGCTAAATGAAATCATGAGCGACGCTAGTGATTCATGGCCCTCGATATAAATCCGTTTTATTAAAGAGTTGCAACCTATATTTTATACCATGACTACGAGAAAAAGAAAGATTTAAGCGAAAAGCACAAGGAATATTACGAGTAATAAATAAATGGTTTACCTCCAAAATTTACAAATAATGTGAAACCCTGACCACTGAGCTAGGTAGGCAACTGTGTTTCAGGAGCCAGTGACCACCTCCGTTACGTTACATAATTATAATTAATTAAACACCATTGCAATTAATATTAGAATTACAATCCAAATAAGTATTCAATAAATACCCTAGACAAAAATCAAAATCATTATTAAAATCCTAAATATAAACAAACTAAAAATTAAAATCGAAGGAGTTTGAAAGACGAGTATTCTCTTCACAAGAAGTTTGTATCGAGTATTTTTTGCGCAAGGAGGTTGTATAGCAATGAGATGGAGGAATGTATGTTGTGTGTTCCAAATTCAAACACCAAAACAGTGATTAAAAGTGCTTTTCATTCACCTTTTTTCAGTATATAAAATAAGCTTTTTAGAGGGGGAATGGTGTTAGCGATTTTTTGAACCAAATGAGTATTTATATAACAATTGTCATTCTTTATCAGTGAGAGTGCAAATTTGTTAAACAATACGTGTTCACAAACTAGCTAACGTATGTACAAGCTCATCGCATCTGTTTTCCTCGAAGGTTTAGGCGGAGGTACAGTACTTAACATAAGGTAGAGGCACCTTTACGAGGTAGAAATCCACCGTAGGAGAATTAAAACAACATGTATCCTTTATTAATAAGGAAAGGGATCTTGAATTTAACCGGAAAGACCTGCACCCTTTCTCCAGAAGAGTCTTAGGTAAGATTTACTTTAAATTTTAATTAGAGTAGCAAACTTTAATTTTATATATTATAGTACCAGCTTTATCCCGTGTTTCTGCTCCCTTTTACAGTTTTGAACCAGTAAAATAAAATCAAATAATTTATTTGCTAGAATGAAGGTATACCAAATAAGATGTTGGGTTGTTAGATCAGTTGAGCCATACATTCTGCCCAAAATTTAAACAAATAAAACAAACACATAATTATACAATCAATAATAATAAGGTGAAAAAAATTAAAATCATAATAATAAAGTCAGATTCAGTTAAAATTTCCAAAATACAATCGAAGCGGTCTGTTTGTCAATTAAGGTTAAAACCGTCAAAATAAAATTTATAAAATCAATAAAAGAAAGTCAAAAAACAATTGATAAAATCATAGTAAAAAAAAATAAAACAAACTTAAACAGTTAAAAAATGTCAAAATAAAGACAAACCAGTCAAATAATATACATTAAAATTAATTGAAAACAGCTAATTACATTTTAAAATATAATCTATAAAAATCAAGAAAGAAAAAAATAATTAATATGTTATAAAATACTTAATTAACAATAACTACCTATGTGTGGTGCACTTAATTCGCACATCTACGAACGCTATATAACTCGTATAAAAAGGGCAGGCCTTATTGGGCGTCAACAAATTTGCGATCGCTGTCAACGTGAAAAGTGCTCAGTGTATATTGATTAATTTTGGTAATGATATAAAAAATTGGAATAAGTAAGCTACTCTCCTGCGTAATAATTCTTGTTGTTATGGTTGCTATGGCACCGATATATTTTCAGCTAATAAATGTCATTATACTAATAATTCATTGGGCATTATTGTGTTTGTGTTATATTTTTATAAACAAGAAAATCTCTGAGATAAATTCACAGTTAAGTTCAAAACAAACAAAGAAGCTCGAATTTGCTTCCTTAGATTAGGAATTAAATAAATATACAACCGCTATTAATTGTCACATTCTATAATAAAACGGTCCAAGTTTAGTGTATAGTTTATTTTAGTGAAGATTAATGATTCGTGTCACGACTCGCTACATTCACGACCACCAATAACAGGACATTTGTTTGTATAGCGACACATCCCGAAACGTCTTTTGTAAATGTTTGTTCTGCTTTAAATAATATTTCTTCGGAAAAAGGAAGGAATTAGGTTTTTTACAAGAATAATTTAGTGTGTTCTTTTCATACATTTCTTTGAAGTACTTTGATACATTTGTGGTTGTGTAAATATGTGTGTAGGTATTTCAGAATTAATGGGTCTGTTCGTATAGAAAATGTCGGTGTGTGATTGTGTGATGTTGAAATATTATTCTACTAGAGTTTTCGTAATGATGACGTTGTACGTTCTCTGTTTCCTTTTGTGATTGCTTATTTCCATTGTATCCATGCGCCTTTATCCATGTAGGCAGAAACTACAGAACGCCACCTTCCACGATCCTTTCATAGTACATACAACTTTTGCTGTGAGTACCCTGTTTCCCTCCTGATTGTGAGTACTACGCACTTTTTAAAATATCACCTGAAAAGCTAATATAATATGTACCGTATGTTCTTCTCGGGCGGGGCGTTTCACTCGCCCGCGTTTTGTCAAACATCCCCCTTTGCCTTGTAAATAACTTCGGTCTCGCTTCTTTATACATTGTAAACATAAACACTTACCATAACAGCCCACAAACACATAAGTGACACACACTTCGCTTGACACCTGTATATGTATGAATACGTCACCAACAACACTTCCTTCGCAAACCGAGCGCTTTATAGACACATTAGGTAACAATCAATACACGAACACACGCAAGAAGAGATAAATATTTAATTTCCGACGCAAGGTGTCGTCCTATCGCTCATTTCCTCCGAGATAGCGCGTAATCCCAGAGATTGATGCTACGTTTCAAACGACCATATTTTTCATGTTCGCTCAAACGGATCTTATTCGGAGCTAATGGTTTTTTGGCGGCGCGTTTGTGATATTTTTTGTTGTTAGAAAATGATTTCGTTTTATGAAGATTTTCGTTGAAATGTTTCCGTAATAGAATAGTCTTGATACTAGATTATTTCTGCTTCAACAACAGTGTTTTGTAGTGAAATTTCGAGAGTTTCGAGCAAGTTTTTAATAAATTCAACGATGGATTGTTTAGAATGAGCTATATCGTTTGTTTCCGCGGGTTTTATGCGATCGGACGTTTAATAGCATTGAATTCATTTTATCCGAGAGGATTGTCGCAGAAACAATAAATTATTCCCACTTAGACTAAATAATCTCAATAAATTAAAGCACATTACTTAAAACGTGTGCATTCCATGTTCACGTGTCTCGTTAGCCAATGAGCGTGATGAACAGTCGCTAATATAAAGTGCAGGACACATGTGTCGGATGTGCAGTCGCGGCACGTGCCCTGACGTAGAGACATCGCTCGACACATGCGCACTGCGCTTTATTATGCCAACATTTGTAGTGCTTTGTTTATGAAGGTAATAAATTATTTGAATTGCGAATACCTAAGTTCTTAAAAAAGTATCACGTATTTATTTTTTAATCTATAGACTACCAGAGGCTCTAGAAAGTGTAATTTTTTCAGCGATGGTTTAAATGCGAAGCTTTTGCTCCCGGTATCGGAAACAGTTCTGTGTATGAACTATTACCAGCTCTCAACTACCACAGACAATACACGTTTATTCTAATTTATTTTACAATAGGAAAATACACAAAGGAAATAATTGGAAAGCTTGAAGTCGAAATTTAAATGTTTTGCCAAACTAAGGCATAATTGAAGTTAACCACAATCCTCTTGAACCATAAAACAATTATTCCACAATTCCATAGCACTGCCATGTATCATCCGAACCCTCCATAACCCACAAGTTGTAACGCGACGATATTACAAAAGTTGTCACAAAACGGCACATTAATTCCGTGAGTGCGATATTTGTGTCGTGTTGTGTTGTGTAGCACAAAAAGCGGCCGATACAATTTGCATTGTTCTTGTGGGCGTCACGTTCGGTAGAAAAGTTGGCGCCCGCTGTACGTGGGACTTGTGAGACATAGCACAAATACGACAGAAGGTGCAGTCAGGATAATGTATTGTGTAGCTCATTGAAACACAACCTATGAGTATATAAGTAGTCTCAATTGTAGCCATTTCGTGGGACTGGTAAAGAATAACAGTCTACTGAGATTTCAATGCACAAACATAAAGTTGATTTTAATGTTTCATAACACTTGTTACCCTGGCTAGTGACTGTAGAACATGGGTTCCCTATCCATTTGCATAAAAACTTTAGACATAATATAACATGGCATACTTTTGTTTATCCTAATTATATTTACGCATAACATTATTTTCACATAACAGCTTACACATATTTTTGTTAGCATAATTACTCAAATCATAATAATGTAAGCATAACATTCAAAAGCAAAAATTTGTTTAGGCATTATGATATTAAATCATATAGCCAGCTTGATTAAAATTTCATTCCCGTCTTCGAATACAATATTGTTTAGACATGTATTTAAACGATCGTTAATTTTGCAAAAACAGCAAGCAATAAATATCCAAAATAAATCTAAACGGTCATCTTTTTTTTGATGATTGATCATCTTTCTTTGAGACACAAAATACTGAGTCGTGGTGCCCTAAGCTCCCGAGATCGCTTTGCTCGCTCTTGGACTGATTCATTGACCATAATTTATTTGTAGATCAACAAAAAAGTGATTTTTATCAGATGCATGACTATTAGTTAATTAATTTGTCATAATCAAATCATTTGCATGAAAATGCAAAATATAATACGTAAAAAAATACAATTAGTTTTCGTTATTCCTATTAACTTTTATGCCTTAATACTATTATGCTAATAGTCATATGGGCTATAAATTGTATCAAAGCAAATTAGCTTTGAAGATAATTATGCCAACATAAAATGTATGTCAAAATGGATGGATGGACTGTGTGAGGAGTGATATGAAAGAAAAGGGAGTCAGTGATAGCGTGGCGGGGGACAGGACGGTATGGAAGAAGAAAACGTGTTGCGCCGACCCCAAGTAACATTGGACAAGGGCAGGAAGATGATGAAACTGTATGCCAAAAAAAAATATGGCAAAGAATTATCAGTGCAAATAAATTCAACAGTTATGCCAAAGTATATTAGGAAAAAGAAGATTATGCACAAAAATAGGGATCTCTTGAAAGACCCTCAGACTATCGGGAACTATCTGGAAACACATACCGACAAGAATTTCACTTCGCCACTGATTTGGTTTTGTTGTAAATATTTGGGTCTTGTTTAAAACGGTTCTTTTGATAATGGTTCTTAACATGTTATTTGGTGTATTTCCCCGATCCCAAAACATGGCAGATGCTGCGTGACTCTTCGTCAATTATACGCTCATAAGTTACTTTTAGTGCTTGAATAAGAACAAGTGTCGCATCTGCATGTTATTGTTTCATTCTATTACAACTGAACATCATTGGAATTGTGCCCAGTAAGGACAATAGGTTCGCCCAATATTACACGGAGCCTAGCATTGCGGAACAGTTGAAGAGGAGTATGTGAATGGTGCTTAGATACTGTTAACTTTTGTCAGTAAAGGTAAAATATGTCACTAAATAGGTCAGTTTTGGTTTTTGAACTCCTTCAAATAGCTTAAAGCCTGCCTATTTCTGTCTCCAGTAAAAATGAAAAAAAAATAGTACCTACCAAAGACAACGACTTCCAAAAAGAAAGTTTTTTTTTCATTTTGTAGTGTTTTTATTTGAAAGTCGGTAGTATTTTTTTATAAAAAAAGTTTTTTTTTTATTTTCACTTTTAGTTGTATAGGCAACTAGCCTTTAGTAAGGTACCTATAACGCCAGAATATATTACCCGAATACCATGAAACTAGAACATAACCGGTGAAATGAGAGTGTACCAAGGTCAACTGTACACATCTGTGTACCCCAGTGTACCCCATAATTACCTTTCCTTAAAAAAATACAACACACAAAATACGAGCCCAATTAATATAACACATGTTTACATAACAGAATAAAAATAATATTGTGATGTGGCAACACTGGCTACACTCATTAGCTATCGCCTGGGGCCACATTAATGACCAATATATCGCAGTTGTTTGGCTATATGATGGCATCGCTATCACAACACGTATTACATGGACATCAATACACTCACGTTATTGCTCGTTTGATAATCAAACAATATTTATAATCGTATCAAATTGCCTTGAATAAGCCAATATTCTATATTTAGAAACAATCTTCCGTATTGATATTGGCGTGTATGAACGGAGAGCAGTGGTGGCCTAATGGTAGCGGCCGCGACTTACAAGTTGCAGGTCGTGTTTTTGAACCCAGGCAGGCGTTTTACTTTGTGTAAATTATTTCATCACCACTGCTCTCAAAACAGTGAAGGAAAACATCGTGAGGAAACCGGCATGTCCTAGATCCAAAAAATCGAAGACTTGTGACATCCACCAACCGCACAATGCCCGCGTGGTGGATTACGGCCCATTCTTTCTAACAGAGAGGAGGCCTGTATCCCAGCAGTGGGAACATTAAAAAGACTGATGATGATGATGAACGTAAAGGAAGTATGTAAGGATCGTAACAGGTGGCGTCCCATAGTTTCTACCTATCCCCGCGGGAAAAAAGCGTGTCTGTTATCATTCTTGAGGAAAAACACTGCAGGAAAGCTTTCTGGCTTTCTTATCTAACATTATTTATACTTAAAACACAGCCCTTTTCAACTAATTTCTGCTGTAAAACCAGCCACATAATTTATTGAACTTAGTCTAAACTCTATACGATATTAAAACAAGATAATCAATGCCTGTAGCAGCTCCAATATCACATGAGTTTCCTAAATGTGTAGGTAGAGGAAATTTGAGTTATTTGAGAACAATAACACGAATCTTAAACGCATCAACAGCGCGTGGGTTCCAGAACGTTCTTTACGACCGTATATTTACGAAGCACACGAGTTTCAGCCACTTACAGGAAGTCATTTGTGCCGGAAATAAATATAATAAGGTAACTGCGAGTGGAACACGTTTATTTACAAAATATATTGGGGTACGAGGAACCCTTCTTGTTGAGGGTAGCTTTATGTTTTAAACTTCTGAATTATTAATTGGCTGGGAACGAGTTCTTGCTCTGCTTTTACGTCGTATTAAATTGGGAGCGAGCTTTAAACAATTTAAAGAATTTCATTTCTCTTTACTGTCTAGGTATCGTACAGTAGCAAAACGCGTGAGGGAGACGCAACGGAGACGCCCTCACGCCCCAAGCCACCGCAGGAGACGCCCTGGGCGTCGGGAGTCACATGCCTGTCTGGGTCACAAAGAGTTACCGTTAGTTAGTTGAGTTACCGCGGCCCTGGCTCAAGCAATTGATAAAACACGGGTGGGTTTCAATCAGTAAAAGTCTGACACGCCCTCCCGCTTCACCCAGAGTGGGCGTAGTCATTGGATGATTTCCCACCCAAAAAAGAAAATGTTGTCGTATAGAAAGAAAATCTCTGAGGGCCTTAATTATAAAAAATCGGAGGTGCTTTACAACTACATATTTAGCAGATTCTAAATTCAAAGTTTCTATAAAAAAATTGAATATGGTGCCCAAACACAAAACTGCGAATTAACGCGATGTGAATTCGCTACGCAGACAAATTAAAAATTTCCAAAAAACCCGTCAATTTTTTTTATGTCATACTTTTTAAACTACATAATTTATCTAGTAGTAGACAGGCTTCGATCAACAATCTATCGAAAACGTAATTATGACACGATATCTTGCGAAAATACTCCGTTTCAAACAGAAAACAACCCATAACTTTTCCCGTCGGTGGTTAAAACAGCAATTTGCTCGTAGATATCTACGATGCGATCACGACACCGCTAGGCAATTGCCAAGCAGTGTCGTGATTTTTGTAAAATTAAATAAAAGTGTACTCAACAGATTTTCGAAATCTGAAAACATCTTCGTTTGATTGGAAACGTCCCTCAAATAGACTATTTCAGAGTCCAACGTTTTACAGTAATCGTTTACGTGCTTGTGGTGATGTTGGCATACGTTGAACGAGGCTCACTGTTCTCAATGGGGTTTAATTAACATTTAAATGAAAATTCAGACAAATATGGCATTAACATGCACGAAAGCGTTAAAATTACAATTAATTCGCTGCAGAACTTCGCTCATCTGTTCTTAATAACTGCGGGCCTTCGACAATACGTTAATATTTACGATAATCCGAGTGGGGCCATAAAGGCGGCGATTGTTTATGTGCGGCCGCTCCGCTGGCGATTACAGCGAGTTAACAGCGCGTTAACCACCTGATTGCACGTTACGTTGATTGGCTGCGAACCTGCGGGGAACCGGACTCGAATCACGACTACTATACCCAATGCAGCTTGCGTGATTCCCAGTAATACAAATGTTGTGACAGATTCCGAATCAAGAACCTACATAATATATATGTAGTGTGATTATTGTGGGCTCTTCGAAATAAAACAGGTTAAGCAAACTTTTAGGTTTATTCTTCAGAAATAAACTAGTCACAATTATAGCTTACAACCTAACGTCTTTCGTCTTCAAAATCGCGTTCTCTATCATGCTCGCTCTTTCACACAGTGTTGTCATTCTATCATGTTACATTCCCTTATTCAATAAGTGTCGCCACTTAACAAACACCTTACATTCATACATTCCCACATATACTTGACTGGGGTTGGTATTTAGTCTTATTATCAGGTAATCCAGCTTATATATAAATGGGTCTTAATGACGTTTTGTGGCAATATAACTTGCTCTTATTATCCAGTAAATACATGTATGTTTGTTCAGTGATTTTAACATTGCACGGGTATTGTAAGAGACCTTAGGACTTTTTAAGTGTCAGGGAACGAATTCTACGAAAGGAAATTGTATTTTAGACTTGAGTAGTATTTTATTTATCTAATAAACACCTTTTTATTACATTCAAATCTGCATGACAACCCAGGGGCTCGACTGTCAAAATATTTCTTCTAAAAAATTAATAAAAATCTTCCTAATATGTATATATTATTAACTTCTTTAATATTCATGGATAGGTAGCCTCTAAATTACTTGATAAATATGTAATTATATTATTACCTACTCACACAACAAAATTTAGGTTTAATTTATATCGTTTCTTTCATACAGTTTCAAGTATCTAACCGAGATATTTAATACGGTAACTTTATCATAATTTCTCGAGTGCCTGTCGCCATGGCAACTAACTTCGTACCTGAGTTATTTCTGTTATAAGACTTATGAGACTTATAAAATGTTCACTAATGTAATATCGTGTTCTTATTTTCCAGAGAGTGGTTCGTCTAGATTTTAGATCAACTTTCATAAGATGATCATAATAAATAAAGTGTATTCTGAACATTATTACTGAAATTAAGGAGGTACCTACCTAGATATCTCTCAAATTATGGGCTTATTTAAATATTATATAGCCGTGTACATTTAGGTTTTCAGTTGAGTTCTCAAGTACGTATTATTTTCAGTTTGTTTCTAGCAAATATTAATAAGCTTCAAAAAGGCCAGGTGAGCAGTACTCATAACCAGCGTGCGTGTATGACTTTCATACCACAATACAAGTCCCTCTACATTTGTGAAAAGTATAAAATCAATACATATCTCTAGATAAGTCGTTTTTGCACATCGAAAATAATTCCATAAAAAATAGGCAAGATGTTAAAAGTCCCGCAACAGAACCCATTTGCAGCATTTTTTTAAATTTTGTCTGTTTTGTTGTACACGCATCACGTAAAATGTACGAATAGTCCGGTCAAATTAGATATATCAAAGTGCATTAATTCGCATAGAGCTGAAAATTTCTACGAATGTTCGGAACACCATTATAAATGATATGTAAAAAGTCCCCATCGATCCCACACTTGCAAAAAATTTTATTCAAGGTCAAAGTTCGCAAATATGGGTATTTTGCGTTTTTTAGCCGAATGGTAATTTTTTGATAAAATAGGAAAATAAAAATTGTAGATTATGCAATTATCTAAAAAAATTGCTTCTACAATTTTTCTCCGAAACGTCACCGTTTCTGAGATATAATGGTTTAAAAAGTTGAAAAAGTTGTATTCTTCGTAATATGCACAACGTGTGAGGCCACGCCACCTGGGAGGTTGTGTACTTGGCGCGTTTTTTTTAACCTGGTTTCTCAATCATCAGGTCTATTTCACAATCTATTGTGAACATTTTTAATTCAATGGGATCAATGGGGACTTTTTACTTTTCATTTATAATGGTTTTCCGAACATTTGTACCAATTTTCAGCTCTATGCGAATTACTGTAAACCTACCCCTATTTTTTGGTCTAGTTTGATCGGACTAGAAAACAATGTAGATATAACTTGTATACATAAAAATTGTGCGTAACTTAAAATATTACTTAGTTTTTGTTTCATCGCAATCGGTTCACTCTATCAAAACTTAGATGAATTTAAAGTGTTCAAGAAGTAAAATATCACAACACACGCAATTCAGATTCTCGGACAGTTGAACTCCATATTCGATAGATTTTCATTTGACGTCGTTTTCTGAATGGCGGTGTTGTTTGTGATTCTCCGCGCAAGAATGAAACTAGAAAAAAAATGGTAGGTAGCAAGGCAAGTAGGTTAGGAGTGGGGTAGGGTAATCAGGGTAGGCAAGTGACGGGGGTGAAACCGCGGGCAAAGCTAGTATAAAATATCAATTGAGAATGTATTTTTATACGTCGTGTACCTATACAGAACAATACGGGTACACAGGTGTGCGTGTCACTGACCAAATAACTGTTTTACGAGTATCACCTACCCCCACCCGCTCCCTCCCTGCACAACAGTCCACATCCCCTGCGACGCCTGACCTTTCAGGACTGACCCCCTAGTTATTGTTTCCTTTGGAAATGTGTCGCGACCATTGTGCGACTTTATTTTTGTTACGAATATAATTAAGCTTTATTAAAAGGTTTACTGATTATGACATGGTCTTCTATGTAAATGTCTCTTTGTGAACAAACATGTTCTTTGAAATCCTGAGGGCCTGGTACCTTATTAGGGAACAACATTTTGTTTTTCAGCTTCTATTTCAGGCCGCTGTCTGAAATCTTTTACTGTTTACATACGAACTGTACTCGCAATTTCAGGAAAGAAATACAAAAATACAAGGCTCCTATTGGCGAAACATAAAACTGCTATTCACCCTGTATCCATGTATAGGTATGTACAAGTCCATACGGGAGGTGCATTGTGACGGTGCACCGTGCCCGTATATTCATTCGTATGTTATGCCGAACGGAGCCGTATTAAAAAGAAGCGCGTATTTTTTCACGTCGTTATCCCGAACGGATTCGCGGCGTGGACGTAAAATAACACCGACATAATACGATACTAACTGTTCACAGGAATATTATTAATGGTACATAGAAATGGAACAAAAGGTATGTTTTTATAGGTACTTGGGTGACCTACCAGTTACAAAATACTGGTGATAAATCACAAATCCGAATATGGAACTACTTAACAAGTTCCATGTAAACGTACTTAAGTCCTATTTTTGTTCAGTGCTTTGTTCATTTTTCAGGCGAAAACTTAATACTTTATCCACTAGATTGACGAGAAACTGTTACTAAGGCTCCGTTTATGGCTCCGATTATTGCAAAAGTTAATGTGAGAAATTGTCAAACGAGCGGTAGATTGTGTTATTGGTATAATGGATTTTCAACAGCCAGTCGCGTTACAAATTTGCATGTTTGTGACGCGTTGCTAATTGCTTTAGAAAAATCGGGTGTAAGAAGAAAACATGCACAATTCCACAGTGATTTGTGAAAACCGTCGCTAGTTAAAAACCTAACAGACCTCTGCCTGCAGTCTATTTAAACAGGTACAAAAGGGCTTATCTATGCGCAGTAGAGAATAGACCTTCGAAACGAATCCATTGTTTTGTAGCAGCAACTGTGAAATATTCGGCGTGTTACTGCGGCGGCGGCCGATACCGCGTATCGCCGCTTTAGATACCGCGCGATACAGGCCGATCCCGCGCGATCGTCGACCGATACCACGTGAATATTTGCATCGCTTTATGGGCCCGTCTATTGTGAGTGGCCTTCAGGTACGAATTAGAGTTTATCTTAGTTCTATTGTTCTCGCTAATTGCTCAGCCGCTGGGGATTAGGTTTATTGACTGTCTGGGTTATTAATTTCGGAATGTACTGAAAATACAGGGACGACTATAGATAAGGTAAATTTTTCAGCATCCATGCTAATATTATAAAACTGAAAGTAACTCTGTCTGTTTTTCTATTTGACCTTTCATGTCTTAACGGTATGAAACTTAGCACACGAGTAGACCGTGTCATGGATACAAAGGAAACTTTTTTATCCCGGGCGTACGAATATGTTCCCTTGAATTAATTTTAGAGTTTTACGCGGGCAAAGTCACTGACAGACGCTAGTGACTTATAAGTTTTCAACATTTTGCTGAATACTTAACACAGCGTTATTTTTCATAATTAAAGTTACTTATTTCATTTAAGCTAACGGAAGTCCTGAAAATTAACGACTAGTTACAACCATGATCTAATCAAGATTTAAATTTTCTAACTTACAGAATAGGTACACACGGCGTCGATCACGCAATTAAAGGTTCCACGTGAACGATTATCTCCCGGAAACGTGTTACAGTATTACGGTTGACCTTGAAACTACGTGAACAAACCACATTTGAAACTGCTTTAAGTTTTATCAATCGTGATTACGAGATAAGTACAAAGTGGCTTTGGGTTGAATGAAACAAAGGGCTGTTATGTCATTTGTATTGTCCTTAATCATTCGAATAGTGAAAACTAATGTACATAGTAGAGATAACATAACATCAGGCTTGTGTGCCCGGAAGGGCTAGGCAGTTTGCATAGTTCATGAGATTTTATTTCTACCTATGTATAACCAAATCAATACATATAATATAATAAATCTGTAGAAAAGTAATTTTTGTACTTCGAAAATATTTCCAAAAAAAATAGCCAGGGTATTAAAGGATAACCAACAGAACCTATTTCCAGCATTTTTGCCATTTTTGTCTGTTTGTCTGTTTATTTGTGCACGCATCACGTGAAATTTACGAAACCAATGTAGATAACTTTTATACATAAAAATTACTTAGTTTTTGTTTCATCGCAATCGGTTCACTCTATCAAAAGTTAGATGAATTTAAAGTGTTCAAGAAGTAAAATTATCACAACACACGCAATTCAGATACTCGGACAGTTGACCTCCAGATTCGATAGATTTGCATTTGACGTCGTTTTCGCAATTCAGATACTCGGGACAGTTGAACTCGATATTCGATAGATGGCGCTGTGCATTTGAAGTCATTTTCTGAATGGCGATGTTAAGATTCTCCGCGAAAAAATTATGACTATCGAAAAAAAAATTGTAGATAGGTAAGTAGGGTAGGCAGGCAAGTAAGCAGACAGATGAAGGGAACGAAGCCGCGGACACAGCTAGTCCACCATAAATATTGTGATCACTCATCATCTTTAAGATTATTCGTTATAATATGTAGTTAATATGCGTTAACGATTATGTTTTTGTAGGAACGGTTCTTCCGTATTGCCGAAGATATTGACTTGTTTACAACCAATATTATTAATTTGTTTTCGGAAATACGATCTTTGGAAAGTTCTTGTATCATTATGGTATTCGTGGTAATCTGCCGATGTAAACAACTCCAGATATAAATAACTCGCTTCCGCCAGCGGTGTACCTCCGGGATAAAAAGTATCTTATCTCCTAATCCACGACAGAGTCCACACAAGTACCAAATTACTTTATAAACCTGTTGTACCGTTCAGACGTTAAAAACGCCAAAACACTGAGCTATGAAATAGAGTTGACCCTTTCGCAAGCGTTGTGATTCATACTTTCGCAAGCGTTGTGTTTCATACTTTCGCAAGCGTTGTGATTCATACTTTCGCAAGCGTTGTGATTCATACTTTTGCAAGCGTTATGATTCATAGTTTCGCAAGCGTTGTGATTCATACTTTTGCAAGCGTTGTGATTCATACTTTTGCAAGCGTTATGATTCATAGTTTCGCATGCGTTGTGATTCATACTTTTGCAAGCGTTGTGATTCATAGTTTCGGAAGCATTGTGATTCATACTTTCGCAAGCGTTGTGATACATACTTTTGCAAGCGTTATGATTCATAGTTTTGCAAGCGTTGTGATTCAAACTTTCGCAAGCGTTGTGATTCATACTTTTGCAAGCGTTATGATTCATAGTTTCGCAAGCGTTGTGATTTATACTTTTGCAAGCGTTGTGATTCATACTTTTGCAAGCGTTGTGATTCATACTTTTGCAAGCGTTGTTATTCATACTTTCGCAAGCGTTGTGATTCATACTTTTGCAAGCGTTATGATTCATAGTTTCGCAAGCGTTGTGATTCATACTTTTGCAAGCGTTGTAATTCATACTTTTGCCTTCACTGTATGACAAGAGGACTTTATTCTGCAGTGGGAAAGCAACCCGCTGGCATTATTATCATAATTTTGTGTTCGATTTTGGCACTATTATCTAGTAGGTTTTTACTAAAGTAAGTTCTGATTTTCCTAGAACGAATATAATTGCCGTCTTCTCGGTGGGATCTTACTCGTTCTATGATTATCTTTTGCTAGGAAATGGTGGATTCTGCCGGTGACTTATGTCTGTGATTGAAACTAGATTCAGTTCTCATCAATAATGACGTAATTGGAGGATAACGTCTAGTGCGTTAACTTCCTGCTAAACTAACGGACAGATCTTAAGTGTTTTTAAGGGCTCTGTGAATAACTTCTGAATTAGATTTTTTTTATAATTCAAAGGTTTTAAATTTCAGGCTATTATTGTCTGATTGTTTACATGGTTTTAGAGTTTTATTGCAATGAAGTTGATTTTAATAATAAAAATATAAAGATTATAAACTTCTTTTTCAAAATATTTATCAGCTTCAACCTACGCAAGGAAATAATTCTTAAAAAAAAGTTTATTTAAAAAATAAAAAAGAACAAGAAGAAAATCATGATGTGCAGTCGGAGGATACATATTCGCGAGCTTGCTAACCAAAACCAGATGTATCCTCCGACTGCACAGCATGATTTTATTCTTGTTTACGTCTTTTCGTTTCGCTTCTTAAGCAGTCGGGTGTTTTGATTTAAGGAATAAACTTTTTTTATAACTTTTTAGTTAACATTTTCGAATTAGTTACATTTAAACATATAAATGTTTTTTTTTTTTTTGATTGATTGTTCTTTTTTTTTGAAAGAACGTGTTCCGAAATTGGTCCCATTTTAATTTGGTGAAGATCTAATGAAGAACTTCGGAGATATACAACAGAAGTCTTTAATAAATAACGGCAAATCTCTCGGGATTACTGCAATAGCATGTCTGTTTATTGTTTATACCATTTCATAACATCACACCACGACAGTACGTTCTAAAGGATACCTAAAATATTCTTACCACTCTATAAAAAAAACTTTTTTACAAAAAAATACTACCGACTATAATCCAAATAAGAAAACTACCTACAAAGTGAAAAATTACTTTATTTTTGTAAGTCGGTGTCTTTGGTAGTACCAATTTTTTGCGTTATGGACACCGACTTCTAAAAATAAAGTTATTTTTCACATTGTAAATAAGTTTTTTTATAGAGTGGTAAGAATATTTTCATACGCGAAAAATATTTTGATGTATACTTTGTCCCGATGAACTGGGTGTCCTTGATTACCTATTACGTACAGCCATTAAAAATAAATCTGCATTAAACCTCCGTAGCTACGCGCCCAATTCGCTGACGCCATGAAACAGTGGGAGTGGTTGAGTGCAGAGGGTAATGCGAACATAAATCATGACAGCACGTATCGAGTGCGTATCGGAGCACATGTGTCGCGAACAGTGCATGTGTCATGTGCATTACACGTGTCATATACATGCATGTGCTAGCTCATACGTAGGTCGCGTAATTGACTGCGAGCTTGCGACGGTTAATGCACATTTTGAATTACTCGAACTAATGACCAATATGAGGAATGTTGGTCATTAGCGTTCAACTCGGAGGAAGATGGTAAATTCACGTAATATAACGATTGATGGCCTCATCTTTCATGGAGTTGAAATATCCGTCGTGCGCGTCGATTTTACTGAAAAATATGATCTACACGAGAGCTGTATCTCGCTAGACGAGAGGTGAGAACGCAAAACTCGTGGTCGAGAATCTTAAGACAGACATTTATATCACAATAGTTCCGCGATCACAGGCGATAATGTCTATATTCTCGCCTGTCGTTGGGTGTTTACTCAACCACTAAACCAGACATCATTTTTATGTAACTAACATTTTTACAGGTAGAATGATCAAAATTAATGACTGATTGGAACACTCCGACAGTCGTTGTGAAGTAGCATATTCATGTGACAGCGGGGGTCATTCAGTTTGAATCGACCAATAGGTACATATAATTGGAATGAAACTATGTTCTGTATAACGTACACAAATTTGTTATTATTTTTTTGGTAAACATTTTGTTGCGTTGTTGCAGAGTGCGTGGTGTCGCGCAGAATGTGCGCGTGCGCGTGGCGCCTGCACGTGTTCACCGCCGTGCTCGTGCTCGCCGCGCATCTCATCAAAGGTAAGTCCTATCTCTCTGACACACGACACGCCTCTACCGAACCTTAAGTTTATCTTGCGGAAAATTACACTGCGCAAAAAACTAATGTAGGCAGCGATATTTACGCAACGCGACATTCGGCTAGGGCACAGCCTGGTATTAAAATCGACCCACAAACATTAGTTAATATAAAATACAATATGAACGAACAGCTGTACCGACCCCAACAATCTCGGCCCCAGAGGACACGTACTGCCGCAGTTATTGTACGTTATCAAAAGAAATGGCACAGTTCAGCTGTAATCCAGCCTTTGTATCTCCCACTGACCGTAACAACAGATTCCAAATGAATTTTAGATAATATACCTACATCATAGCAGTCCCGGTTACAGAGATATTGTCAGATAAAATGCGAAACACACCTGTTTGTGAATAAATAACGAGGAGTAGGCTTCAAGTGTGTACAGACGTGCTCATGTTTGTGCTCATGCTCACTGCTCACACCACACGGATACAAATCCGTATGTAAATGTGGCAGTGTATTGTAAACAGCGAATAGTTATCGAGGCCGGATCGAGTTTGCGCAACTTGTTACTGTAGCTAATGGATGTTTCGTTAAGTGGAGCAGTGTAAACACCCGATGAGGGTGTTCGCGCCCTCTCGCGCTCGGCAACACTCGGGGCTGCTCGGCAATACTCGGCAGCACTCGAGGTTCGCAGCAAACACTCGAGCGCGCCGTCGAACACGACACTAGTTTTAATGAACATTTAAACGTTCGTCCAGACATCTATTCCGTGAAAATTTCCTGCGACTCGTTGAAAACTTGCTCTTTATTCGTGAACTTATCACCAGAATCATAAACAAGTTTTAATGGGAATAAAATGAAAAGTTGTTGCGTCGGCGTCATCGCTAACATCCAGTCAGGCAGTCAGGTCACTAATGAACGTTTGTATTGACGTTTTGGTACAACTCCTCGCTCAGGTTGCATTCCCGAAACGTTTACTTTAACGACGTAATTAACTCACGAAAGTAAATTTTAAACAATTTGGCTGCTACTGTAAAACTACGCTAATTTAACGAGAGAGGAGAGTGGGTGAAAAGTAGTCCTTTACGAATGTAGTGAATAAGCGATCAGTATATCAAAGCGGAGCAAACAAAGTAAAATAATGAGCGTCGTGAACAATGGACGCGTCACTGATGCTCGGAGCTGGTGGGTTAACGCGAGCTATTAACAAATCAAACAGAGTAGTTTCGCCAGGAGCGCATTAACACCGTCGCCGGTAATTTATGAGGGTGTTACGTCACGTGGCACGGCGCACCTGCTACATAGAGCCTGCCGCCCGGGGCCGCTCGCGTCGGTGTGACGGCGGCTTAGCGCGTCGGGGCCTAAACAGTGGCCCGATGTGGGTCAGATACCCCACGAGTGATATACATACTGCAGCCTCACAACACAAGGTTATTTACTGCTCGCTTCTACGTAAACACAAGATATAGTGGGAGGAATATAAACGACTTATTTTCCTATAATTGGAAAATAATTGCTTTTTCTATCGGACGGTTTTTGCGACGAATTATTAATAGTCTTTTGATATTTTTCGTTGACGATAACTGTGTTAAGGGCCTTAAAACAAAAATAAATTGATAGACTCAATTTGTGACTAAGACACCCTGAAGTATCTTTTGATTATGACATTAATACCAAAGATTACTTAAAGGCAGCATCTCTAAGCTTTGCTGATCAGTAATCTCTAGAAGTAATTAATAAGTACTTGGTCTTCGAAATGCTCCAGTAATTATTTGTTGACGCCACACACGTTATCGTACGTTATACGAGACCATTAATATTAAATCAAGCAGAATTACTGCGTAATTACTACTTATAAGTTACATGTATGTATGTGTGTTCGTCTGTGGTATGAATTTGAATTACAGTCCCTTTGAATAAGTAAGTAGATTATATTCATTTGTTTTTATTACAGTAGATGAGTAGGTACATCCATCATCATCTGCCTAGCCTTTTCCCAACTATATTGGGGTCGGCTTCCAGTCTCACCGGATTCAGCTAAGTACCAGTGTTTTACATGGAGCGACTGCCTATCTGACCTCCACAACCCAGTAACTGGGTAACACGGTACCCCTTGGCAAGACTGGTGTCAGATCTCAAGCTTCTGACTACCCGTAACGACTGTCAAAGATCTTCAAATGACAGCCGGGACCAACGACTTAACTTGCTTTCCGAAGCACCTGGGAAACTCGGTATGTTAAAATGGTCACCCATCCACGGACCGACCTCGTTGAGCGTTGCTTAAACTCGATGATCGACGCGTGCGGCTGTTATTATTTAGCCAAGAGCTCCTCATGATTAGGTATTGATTTCTGAATTGATTATGAATTCAATATATCATTAATGGATGAGTAGGTACATCCATTAATGATACATTCTTGAATTCATTCATCTTCGGACTACGTGAACTATGGCGATGGGTCATTAGTATTTGGTAGACATCTGGGTGGAATATATGCGCTAAACGTCTGGGAATACTTTCATTGGGCATACGGCTAAGGAATGGCATTCCCTGCCGGAGTCTGTGTTTCCTGATACGTAAAACTTGGGAGTCTATACCTCAAAAGTGAATAAGTTACTTCTACCACATCATCGCCTACCATCAAGTGAGCTAGTGGTCAACCGTGACCCTACCTATAATAAAAAAACTGGCCAAGCGCGAGTCGGACTCGTGCACGAAGGGTTCCGTACCATCTGTTTTTAGTATCTATTGTTATAGCGGCAACAGAAATACATCTGTGATAATCTCAACTATCTAGCTATCACGGTTCATGAGATACAGCCTGGTGACAGACGTACATACAGATAGACGGATCGTGGAGCAACAGAAATACATCATGTGTGAAAATCTCAACTATCTAGCTACCACGGTTCATGAGATACAGCCTGGTGACAGACGGACAGACGGACAGACAGACAGACAGATAGACGGATCGTGGAGTCTTAGTAATAATATAAAAAAATATAGTGTTTTACCGAAATTTGCGACCATTGATTAGCATATTTAACCATTGGTTAAGTTAACTAGGGATCAAACAACTGGGCCTTAGTGCATTGGAATAAAACTAAACTAAACTATCAAAGATTCAGACTTCAAGTATATTTTTCAACTACGAGTTGATAAAACATGTATCAAAGAAGCCTCGTCAGCTTCGATGTGAGCTGCAGTTATTTTTGTTCGAGCTCTCTAATTTTAACTTGTGGATTAAATGTGCTTTCTTAGTTAAGAATGGGAATCTGAAGAAGTTTACATACCGTGCTATTTACAACTTTACGTATTATCACGCCTGTATTTTCCCGAAGGTTTAAGCAGAGGTGCACCTGTAGTACTCTTACATTACGCAAGTTATTCTTAAGTCACATGACTGTAATAGTATTTTACAAGTATTTTACACGTGCAGCCTGAGGACCAACTACACTCAGCGGGCGCGGGCTATCAGTGCCTTACGGGTCCAATATAATAACGGGTTCAGAATGTTGATGGGCTGCCCCGTTTCTGTAGTGCACCAAGTATGTTCGCGGAATCTCGCGTCGATGATTACCATGCCATCGTTAGGCAGAAATCTGCCTCTTTGCTCTGCAGAGTGCGGGCTAGCTCCAACTCCATCCTAAAAACCATAGCCGGGAGGTACGAAACTCCGCTATTAGGCGATGTTGTTCTGAAATGCATTCGGAACGACAACCTCGTTACTAAATAAGTTTTCTAGATATTTTTTTAATTCGATTTTTATTTTTCCCGTACGCAAAATATGCGCTTAGACGTCGACGTGCGGACTCCAGCCAGTCTTAACTTAAATATAAATTTTAGAACCAGACTATCTCGACCCAACTCCTCTTGTGGCTACACCGAGCATCGTACCGGAACACGGCTAGGCCGCTTGGCGGTACGTCTTTGCCCAGTGGGTGGTCGCAAGCCTTCGGCCGAAGCCAACCACTAGTTGGTGTCACCTGATTTGCACCACCCGGGGACCACGTGTAGGGTATCAGAATGGGGTACACTCCTACGGACGTGGGTGACTCAGCCCCCAACCTATTTCACCTTTTTTGAGGCTAACAACTGAAAAAATGTGTTTTACCGTAATTTGCAAACATTAGTTAACATATTTAACCATTGGTTAAGTTAACTAGGGATCAAAAAACTGGGCCTTAGTGCAATGGAATAAAACTAAACTCAACTACTTACTATTTTCCCGCACGCAAAATACACGCTTAGACATGGAGGTGCGGACACCAGCCTGTCTTAACTTAACTTAGATATATTTTTTTTGAAATTAAGAGTATACTAACATAGGTATAAGTTTTCTCGTTTACTAACCCATATGGATGTTACGTGTCCGAAATAAAGATTATTTTATTTTAATAGTGGGTGAGCCTATTGCCATCAACCAGCCACAATAACCAAAACATGGCATGACCTAGAACCAAAAATTCGAAGACTTGTGATATTCACGAATTCGCACTGAGCCTGTACTGGATGTAATGTACTGTAGTGGATTAAGGCCCATTCCCTCTCTCACAGAGAGCAGGCTTGTGTCCCTGCAGTTTAAAAAATGCTGATGGGTACACGCAACTCCAGATGTAAAAACCGATAACATTGCCCATCCCGGGCATCGAACCCAGGTTGTCATGTTCAGCATCAGCGCTTGCCACTACAACAACGAGTCAACTATTTATAAAAAGTCTTTAACAGCACATTACAGTGTCAATTATTGATTTTATGATTGCTAGACTCACTTCCACCCAATTATACCAATACATGTGTCTGTCTCTGACGACAGTTATGACCTTCCAGCCAAACAATAAAACCACTAAAATAGGACTTAGAAACAATAGTAAATGTTACAAGACAACGATCTGAAAATAGTTGAATAAACAGTCTTTACTACTGTGAGTGAATGACGTGAACAGGGTCCTTACTCTGACGTCACAAAACTATCATGGTTCCACTGTAAGAAAGAGACGGAACTATACAGGACAAATAGCACTATCCTTTTTTGACATCGAAATCATGAAGGCGTTGAGACTACGGCCCCTGTTCTATAGTGTTGTCTTAATGACCTATCTGCTCAATAGGCCGTGGTCTCTGCCCGGCCCCTACGGTGCGTGGGGGCAGATTTATAGTATTGTTTACTGTCACAGATGCCCACCAAATAGAGAGGTGCTTCGCCCTTTTCGCATTTTTTTCGGTCGGCGCGAGGTTCTCACTTCCTTTCAAAATAGCGAGCTTTTTCTGTGAATAACAAATTACTTTTTTAGAGCTGCCTAGAATAGAGAAAATGATCTTTGTTAGTAAAGAAATTGCGTAAGCCTGTAATGTTTTCCTTAGTTATTTTTTCAAAAATGTTTTCAAAACTACTAAGCTATTTTTCGGTGTATTTTTTTTACACAGTTAATTTTAAAGATATATGAAACACAATAAAACATCACACCATCAAGTGAGATAGTAGACAAAAGCAAGTTTATCGTCAATAAAGAAATAAACAATATTTCTGATGTGATTTTTCAGTCCAGCAAACAATCGTATCAACAGTAATGAATGATGAGCGTATTGTTGACCACAAGGTTTCAGGCGGGTGTTCACCGGAGTGCTCTCAGCCGAATTCATTATGTTCACATGGAAATTAAGCAGAGTCTGCACAGGCCTGGCCCCTTTCACCAGGCGAAAAATAAAATAGAAGGTTCATAGATACGTCAACAAGCATACCTGCTTACCTTCGTAGCTGAAGAGATAAATATTTTGGTTAATATGTATAGCTAAAAAGATTCCGTAGATAAATAAAACGCTCTAAACACTACATCTAACATCGTAGCAATATCTCGTAGCACTTCGGCCTACGTCGTAGCCATTTGCTACGAATCTCGTAGCTCGAGCGATCATCAAGTTATCATACCTTTGTTCGGCACGGTAGACCTTCTATATTATTTGGTGCGTTAGTCTTCATCCTCCCCTCCCTACGCCCCTCGCCTCCCGCTGGATAAATAAGAATCTTTTGATCTGCGCTTTTAACTGGTGTTCTTTTAGAATCCCTGGTTTTGTCGGCCCCCCTCCGGCTACCCGCACCGCGCCCTCTCGCTCGCCCGTCCCTGTGACGTCATCCCTCTGCTGCTGAGATATTGTATTTTTCGCGCCAGTGGATGACAAAGACGTTCTAACGATCATCATAACAATGGCTGATGTAGACCGGAGCTTTTAAATATTGACATACCTTCACTTGTGACTGATGACGTGCTTACATACCATGGCATCTTTAATAATACTATCTACATGATAATTTGAGTACATGACCACCTATTTATTAACTCAAGATAATATCACACCTATATTGCCCAAGGGGTTAGGCAGAGAGCACCCACATTCTGCCAGTTATGTTTTAGTCTAAAACAGACACATAATCTCATTGGGGCATGTCTGTTGCCATCAACCAGTGACAACTCCAGATTCCGGGCTCCTACTGAGACATTCCAGATAAAAAAACTCACACTTCGACCCGGGCATCGAACATGGGCCTCGTGCTCCACAGTACGCCACCATCGTGGGGCAGTCCTAACTATTTAATATTTAAATCTAAATCGCTATTTATGGTAAGATATCGTTTTGGCGCATCAATAATTATGTCTGCAATGAGGATTATTATTAATATTTACAAAATATCCGTCATTTGCTTCTTCTTTCGTGTGAGGTGTTGCCACCTCTGGTGTCAGAGTTTATTAAGCCGCCTCTGGGAACCCCACAGGCCTCTGACTTGGTAAGGCCAGATTTTCTCAGGATGTTTTCCTTTACCGTTGCCTGTGATTTCTAAGATAAACTTCGAAAGTACATATGAATTTGAAAAAGTCACATTGGTAATTGCCCGGATTTGAACCCACGACCTCAAGCACGAGAGGCGAGGTCTTAGCCACTGGGCCACCAAGACATTTGCCATTTGCTGAATTATTGATAATATTGATCTAAACTGGAATCAGTACTGATAAACAAATTAATGTGAATCAAAACTATTCATTATTTACAATTATTTGCGGTTGCATTAATAATGTGTCCAAAATTAAAATCCGTATCTAAAATTAGATGCCCTCATTTCTTCGTAAAATAATATTATAACATGATATTCATTAGGGATAATTGGACATTGCTCTTCCTCAATTACAAACAATGCGTATTTTAATATGGAAGCACATTGTTAGTGGAATCCGTATTATCAAAACACGGATAGGTTTTTTAATATACTGCAATGACTTATCAGTGATTTGAAATGAGCCACCAAGGAATTATGTATTCTCTCTATCGTCCATTTTCAGTCGTACAAATGATGGCATATTTTTCCTAACATCGATTCGAAATAAGCTATATCAATAGTTATTGCATTTTATTAAAATATCTGTCTAATAGTAGATGTTGGGATATTTTTGGTTCTAGGACCAGTTTTCATTTTTTTTTTCTAATTGAATTCACGTTATAAAGTCATGGTACCAAAAATTAACAACGTTAATTTAACACAAACGTAACAAACGAAACATTTCGACAGAACCATGACACATTTCAATCCTCAGTGTAAGCCCGCAGTTCGCAGCAGTTATTACGCAGAAAGTAGGTGAAACAATTACTTTGCGTCGGAAGGCGCGCCCGCCGCCGCCGCCAGCGCCTCGTGCCCGCGCGACCCGTGGTGTCGGTGCGACTCCAATAAAAAGTTTATCGCGCCTACCCACTACCTCTGCTGGCTGTATTATTCAGTACTGTGGCACGCACACCTAGGGGTGCCTACTGTACTCTAATATAGAGTATTGTACTTTATTTCATAAGCCATACTATATAATAAACGTACGCAATAAAGCACGCTAAAATGATCTATTTATTCGACTTGTTTTTGTTTTAGTCACTTTGACATCGATGTAGACGTTTTTGTATATGCGCAATGAGCCCTTTCACTCTAATTTTAATTAAGTTGAATGAATCCTGTTTTTGCACTGCGAGAGGGTAAAAAAGCGAAAACAGGGCTTCGTTGAAATTGATGTCCAAAAAACGTAAAATTATTAAAATATGAAAATCCTGACGAATAATTTCAAAGTCCTTTTCTAAATACAACAATAAAATAGATGTTCTCTTTTTAAAAGTCTGTACTCTTCACCCTTTCTGTTACTCTTTTTGAAATCAGATATATTATTTTTATTCCAAATAAAGTTGGCAACCCTACGCACACCTCACACATACCTCAAAGTTCACGACCTGGATATCAAACCTTGACTGACAGAAACCGACTTAACACCATTTTTTTACCTTCGTGTCTATTTCTATCTTACAAAAGAAAAGAACCAACTTGAATTTAGATAAAGATATCTACTAAACTATTTTTATTTCAAAACTGAATTAACTCTCCTTGAACAGTTAAAAAGTTTCATTAGTTGGGTCAGTGGCTTTAATAACTTCGAGCCCCTGCATTATGAATACATCGTGCCTTTAAATAGTTGGGAAAAGTTTGAGGGTGGAGTCGGAGCATTTATTAGTAGGTCGTATTTAGACGAAGTCCGGTCAATAATTTGTTGTTGGAACACTATTGGAAGGTTATCATGAGATACCAGTAAGGGTACCCATCTGTAAGAGCCATGATTTTGTTCGCCATATTTTTCTTAGTGTTCCTCTATCGTGGCCTCTATTAAGGCCGTGGGCAGGATGAATGTAAGGCGAATTAAAAAAGGTATTGACAAGGTAAACATGATGGAGAAAAACATAAAGAGACGCCTTAGAATGACATAATCAGATCGTGGTGATATTCTTCAGAAAGGGATCAAAATCGGTGTGCGCGTGTGACCAGAATGATGTATGAACATAAATTATTCAAAAGAATTTCTGTCCACCGTCATGTGAAGAAGGACTGAGTTTATGTATGTTTGTGAAACAATTTTGAGAACTTATTACTTATTTAACCTTATTTAACAACCACTATATGTATAAATCCCGGGGAGCAAAATATGTCATCTATCTTACTAAAAGTATCCCCAAATGATGCCCATTTGTCTTCACAACCTTAAAACTAAATATTTCTCGAAGAAATTATTATTTCTGAGAACTAAAGAAAAATACATAAATTCAAAGTAAATAGCACAGTCTGTAGGGACCACATTTAAATAATAACGTACATGAAATTGAACCAAATATATATATAAAAGATATTTGTTTGTGTTTTGCACAAAGAAAATCAAACGTAGTACTGGCAGCCACTAGGGTGTTAAATAATCTGAGATAGTCTTACCAAGATAGCCGAGGGACTCCGAAGGGCAATAAACAAAATGGAAGCAATTGAATGCTGCGCCTTGTCTACTTGTATTTAGAACTAATGATCGCCTTTGACTAACAATCTTTGTTGCTAAATTAAAAAATCTTTGAATGATGAGAACGAATTATTATTTTCAAAGTAAACTACAAAACTAAATGAAGAAATAATTCAAGCAATCAAATAAACAATTTCGGTTGCGAACTTGGAATTCAAAGCAGCTCTGGTATTGAATCTCTAGCAAGGTGAAGAGGGCGATTAAAAAAAAACTTTCAATTGTATTATTACAAATCTTTATCGTTTTTGAATTTTTGTTGAATTATCGTTTTTGTTTCGCATTAATTGAATGCATCCAAAGCAACAGCAATTAGCGATAATTAAATAGTCCGTGTTGTATCGTTGGGCTGCTGCACCGTGCCGCACGTAACATACTGCATCAGGACTCGTATTGGTATGCTAATGTCAATTTTATGACGTCACACGATGGCCGGCGGTGGTGGGATGCGCGGGCCATGTGCGGCCATCGCCAGTAAACAACGCACTCTCATTTAGACGTAATTGCTGATGAATAAAATACTTATTTAGCAGAGATAGAGCTGCGTGATAGGTTTATGGAACTACTGATTGCACTTAATAGAGTAGTGCAGAAGGTTCGCTCATTTATTGCTTTTCGAATAGTCCTTTATTATAGACTAAAAGCATGGCATGCAAGGTATCAGGTCTATACTCAGCCGTGTAGCAAACAACAGAGAGTTGTGTTATACATAACGTGACCATTTATTTATTTTGTCAGACCGGGACACATCTGCGGAAATCAATCATCATCATCAACAATACATATAATAAATCTGTAGAAAAATATTTTTTGTACATCGAAAAAAATTCCAAAAAAAATAGCTATGGTGTTAAAGGATAACCAACAGAACCCATTTCTAGCATTTTTGTAATTTTTGTCTGTTTGTCTGTTTATTTGTGCACACATCACGTGAAATGTACGAAACCAATGTAGATAACTTTTATACATAAAAATTGTGCGTATCTTGAAGAATTACTTAGTTCACTCTATCAAAAGTTAGATGAATTTAAAGTGTTCAAGAAGTAAAATTATTACAGCACACGCAATTCAGTTACTCGGACAGTTGAACTCGCTATTCGATAGATGGCGTTGTGCATTTAAAGTCATTTTCTGAATTGCGGTGTTAAGATTTTACGCGAAAGAATGACACTAGAAAAAAAAATTGGTATGTAGTATGTATATTTTTGAGTATGTGGAGTAGGCAGGCAGGCTGGTAAGTATGGTAGGGTTGGCAGGCAGATGTTGTCGGCTGAACAATTTTTTTTAATATATCGGGTCATGTTTTTAGATACGTGTGTAACTCTGTACATGATTTATTTATATTTATTTTCGTAATCAGAATAGCTTTCAGTACTGTGACACTTAACTGTGTTTTATCACTGGTCCATATTTTGTTAATTTGGGAAAAAACTCTTTCGACTGGTGCTTTACTACCAGGCAGACACATAACGTACTCAATAATTATGGAAAAGTTTGTTAAATGAAGGTTGTTAGTACGGAAGTGCTGACATAATTCGACCCAACGATTTTCAGTAGATGCATTCTCGGCATTCCAGCCAGAGATTTTTTCATCTGTCGCATAGTTGGAAATAAATGTAAACTCATCAAAGACTTTCGTATCTTGGCTGCTGCTAATAAACCCTTGCGTGATCAGTAAATCCATCACTTTCTGCACCACTTTCCCACGTAGGCAGCTTTGTTAAGTTTGCCCATTCAAACACTTCCAGTTCTGTGTTGAATTGATACCACTGCTCCAAGTATTCTTTGCTTGTTTTATTAAACTCGGCCGCCGCAGTTTATACATTCTGCTAGTCAACAGCAGCTTCGCTTTCTTGTAATTTTACAAGGAGGTTACGGACGATGTGGGAAAGGAAAATGGTATTCTCTTTTAGTGCCAGGTTATCTCGGAGACCGTGTGTCCGACTTGAACTAAACTAAAACAAAACATTGCAGCCATTGACGGAACATCAGTTAGCGCGGGCGGAAGGGATTTATCTGTCCTGCTCACACGGGTTGACGCAGCAGCGCGCGGGCGGGCAGCGTGCTCTGTCATCTGCCTCTCCGTGCCGGCTTCGGGCCACGCATTTCGAGAGGAAAAAATAAATTTTAAACTATCGTTGGGTCTGCTTGCAAAACCGGGACTATGTTGGCTTCGCTGGGGACACCGGGACAGACAGCCTGAAACCGGGACGTATGGTCACGTTAGTTATACATAACTATCACCTAACATTTTAGTTTGGGTCAGTGTCATTTGCGGACGTATGACGATGATAAGACATCTATTAGAAAATTTGGAAAATGTAATTGTAACATACTCACTGTAAAGTTTCGTTACAGTTACAGCAGCTTGATGTTTCATAGATAAAACACCAATTTTATTCCCACTTGTACTAAACTAATTGCGGCTCATAACATTCAGATAGGTGTTCATGTGTGTTCCATTACATTTGTTTGTATCTGCTCCGCATCACGATAATACACACAAAGGAGTATTAATTATCCATTAACACGAAACATGACAAGATACTCATCGGTCTGTGCGACACAAATGAAAGTACTTTATTTTATTATTGTTACATGCTCGTATAATTTGTATAGACTCGAATAAAATTTATGCGAGAACAAATTGGGATACGTCGGCCGCTGGCAACTGATTTTAATTGGAGAAAAGGTATTTATGGTCGCGCAAAAATTGTTATTAATTTTATAGGAATTATTTTGAAAGAATATTTATCATATTCCTGATATTCTGCAACCACTCACAAATTCGTATTGCATACCTCGGGTTTTATTCAATTATAAATTAATCCAATTCCACTTCAGTTATAACAACTTTTTTTACAACGTTTTCACGTTGTTTATCTTAGCGTATCTGATTCATAAGTTCGCGTGTCGCAATCGCAGTAAGATTTCTTCGGCGCACTTATTTTATCTGGAGCGCGTGTACGTTACAAGCGAGGCGGGTACTTCCTCACGCTGGCGTGGGTCGGCGGCGTGCGGCGGCCGCGGCGCAAAGTAGACGTGAATGAGCGTCTAATCGCGGCGGCGATCAATCAGCGCGCGAGTGAGGCCGGAAGACTGGCCTAACGCGCCGCCGACACGCGACTTGCCGGCGGGAAGAATGCGGCGGGGCGGACGCGGCAGCTTGAACTTGGTGGGACGAACACAACGAGACAAGCGTACATCGTCAAATTCAGCCTTTGGAACATCGTCATACCCTGTTTTAACTATACCTTACCCATCATTTTATCCACTGTTTGCCGAAACTTTTTAAGGCCTAATAGATAACTTAAGGCGCATACTAAAAGAAAGTCAAACAAAAATGCTCATAATTTATGCGCAATTATGTACATAAAACACGTCAACATGAAACCAGCCACGCTGAGGTTAAAAACCTGATTATTTTAACATGTTTTAACGTCAATGTTACTGTCAATTTAAATAAATGTAAATTGCTAATGTTCAGGAGCGCAGTCTCATTAGAATAATCGAATTATTGAACATTTCATAAAATGGTGCGTGACGTCTGTCTGCGCACTGTAGTAAACAAGCCCAAAATATTCTATACAAAATCAATTATATTATTTAAAAACCAGTTACAGAGAGAAAGGCCGTTAGATAAATATCTGCAGTTGAAAATAACGCAGCTGCAGATCGACTCAATTCTTTATCAACTGCTCATCATTATAGTAAGACTGTTTTAATTAATGTCTTGTGATAACCTGCGCTTCACCCTGGCTGGAATTAATAGACTACCCTCGACTCACTACCCACGTCATCAATGCCTTCGTCCAATGACGAGATTTGAATTTTCATGTCGTCGGAAAGACTTAGCAACAAAGCGGTGCTCAAAATATGAAACAAGTTTGAACTATAGTCTACTATATTAGTTGGGCGCGTCCCGGACTCTCGGTTCATCTCTAAATCACTTGTAAAAACTACGCGAAGTTTCAGCGACGCCTTACACAAGTGTTTGAACTTAATCGCTAAGTAATTTGTTAGTGTGCTCACAACGGATTATTAAATTCATAATTTTCTATCAAATTTTAATCCTAAATGTTGTTCAGATTTTGCGAGAGTAATGAACGCGCTATTAGATGAAGGAAGATTAAGTTTAACTTTTTTGTTGACTTTATGGGGCCCATTCATTTAGTTTGCAAGTCACCCCCTGCCATTTTATAGCCGTGGCCAGTAGTCCTCCTATTGTTTTAAGCAATCGATCCACTAAACCTACTAAACCCATAGCCCAATACAATTTTCTCCATATTTTGCAATAGTCCTGCAGCAACCGGGGATTGCCCTTGGATTCACTTGCGCAGTGCATACAGGGATAATCGTCGTTTCACATTTCCTGATACATGCCTAAAAAGGCCTCGGCTAGCTGGCTTCGGCCCCTCGCTCGTCTTTCAAAGGACTGGGTCCCAAGATTGTCAAAGTAAAATAATAAATAATATTAACAAAGATAATAATTTAATATATTTTAATGTGTATCGTAAGATAACGAGTAATTACGAATACTGTACCAATGCTGGACAGAAGCCTCCTCAAGACCTTTCTTCAGGCACTCTTCTTTCGCTCCTCTTTTAACCCGCCCTCATGGTGTGCATGACAAAAATAAAAGCAATCCTTCTTGGATCACAAGAGTTAGTTCTTATGCGTTTAGTCCAGAATTTTCACATAGAATTGATTTTCACAATGAGGTACCTATTTTAACGATATAAGTTTCAAATGAGATCTGTATTATAGTCTCGAGAAATTCGCTTTCGCAAATACGAGTATTATATTTAATTTCATTAATTACTCGTCTTTCTAGTTGGCGTAGGAGCCGAGACGCACATCTATTAAATTAAATTGGCTTTCAATACAACGTTATTCAAAGTTAAATGTAGGTGTCATTTGAGAAAACTAAAGTTGAGAAGTCTTTGACCTCGTCAATAGAAATAAAGACCTGCTTCGATATAAGGTTGAATAATGTATGTAGGTTTAGTTTCAATGGAGCAGGTGTTGATAGAGTAGCTATTATTATTATTATAGCTTTATTTATCCATACAATTAAAACGAAATACATTCTTATATAGTGATGTACAACAAAATATTTATGTATATTATTGTATGGCCCCTGTAGGGTAAAAAGCCTCCTCCATCCTTTTCCACTTTTCTTTGTTTTGGGCGGTGGTCATCCAGTTTTTTCCAGCCGTTTCTATGATATCATCGACCCATCGTTTCTTTTGCCATCCTCTTTGTCTTTTTCCAGTGGGACCTTGCCATTTCGTTGTTTGTAATGTCCATCTGTTATCCTGGTACCTAGCTATGTGGCCGATATTATGATCTTCTTTAGCTTCAGACTGTAATTTCCTTTGAGAATTTCTTTCTGTGCCCAATACTTTTTCCATGTTGTGTTTATTCTTCTGTCTACTTCATTTTCGTTTCTGTTAGTGTCGAATGACATTAGTTGCCCGAGGTATATATATTTGTTGACATATTCTATTGTGCTTCCTTCTATATTTATTGGTGTTTGGATGTTGTTGGTCATTATTTTTGTTTTGCTGGTATTCATTTCTATTCCTACTTTTTTGCTTTCCTTGTCGAGGTTTTGAAGCATATTTTCCAGTTCAGTGGCAGTTTCGCTAAAAAGAGCTATATCGTCAGCAAACCTTAAATGACTTAGACGTCTATTAATTATCCACACTCCCTTGTTTGTCCAATCAATTTTTTGGAAAATATCTTGAAGGACTGCTATGAATAGCTTCGGCGAGAGCGGATCTCCCTGCTTTACGTCTCTTTCTATAGGGAACTCTTCTCCTTTCCTCTCTAGTTTTATTCTACCCACGCTTTGGGAATACACATTTTTTATGATGTTTGTGTATTTTTCATGTATGTCGATATTTTTAAGTGCTTCCCATATAGATGTATGTGCAATACTGTCGAATGCTTTTAAGTAGTCAACAAATGCTACGTAAAGTGGTTTCTTGAATTCCTGATACTTCTCTATTAGTTGGTCTACTGAGTGGATATGGTCACTGGTGGAATAGTTCGGTCGAAACCCTGCTTGTTCAATTGGTTGTTGTTTGTCTATTTTTGGTGCTATTCTGCTAAGCAAGATCGATGAAAACAGCTTATATACAGCCGATAACAAACTTATAGGCCTGTAGTTTGCTACATCTTGTGGAGTTCCTTTCTTGTATAGTAGTACAATGTGAGATAGACCCCATTGTTCTGGTATTTCCTCAGATTCTACTATCCTGTTAAAAAGTGTTGTCAAGTATGGGATTAAAACCCGTGCTCCGATTTTTAGTGTTTCACTCGTTAGATTGTCTGGTCCTGGGCTTTTTTCTGTTTTCAGTGCCTTTATGTGACTCCATACTTCCATTTCGGTTATTGAGTCTATTGTTCCTTGGGTTTGTTCTTTGCCTTCTATCCTTTGGTATTTGTTATCATTTATGACTAATTCTTCTTCTGGGGCTTTTTTATAGAGGTCTCTATAGAAATCAGTAGCGCATTTGAGGGTATCCTTTCTGCTTTTTGTTTCGTTCTGACCATCCTTTAGATTCTGAATCCATGTTTTATGCGTTGACAGTTCCTTGTTGGCTCGTTTTGAGCTTCTAAACGTTGTGAGGTTTTTACGATGATAATCTTTCTATAAGTGTTGTAGTCTTCTCTGATAGCCTTTTTGGTTTTTTTGAATAATTGTTTTAATTCATCTCTCTCTTCCTTGGTCTTGTTTTTTCGTAATATTAGTCTTCCACGTCTGGCTATTAAGTTCAACGTTTCAATAGTCAGTATGTTGTTTTTGTAGGTTTTTGTTTTGTTTTCCAGTTTGAGACTTTTTGTTATTATCTGTACTAGTTTGTTGCTTATTGTTTGTATATTGTTATTGGTTTTTAAGAATTCGTCGAGTGTTTTAGAGTACTTTTCTAGGTTTTGAATGTATGTTTCTCTTTCGTTTGTAGTTTTAAGTAGGCTTGTTGAAGATTTGAAAGTTTTTCGACAAATTTTTGGTGTGTCAATCATTAGCGAACATCTGAGCATTCTATGGTCTGATGGAAAATTATCTAGGTTGAGTACTTCCACATTAGCTACAGACTTTGGAATGTTAGTCAATACAAAATCAATTTCATTTCTTGTTTTCTGGTCGGGCGATGACCATGTCCATCTGCGGGACTGTTTCTTTTTAAAGAATGTGTTCATTATGGACAGTTTGTACTCGTTAGCATATTGTATGATGTAGATGGGTCTAATTTTTTTATCATCCTCTCCCCTTTTTCCCAGCCTCTGAACTCTGTCGATTTCGCTTGCTCCCATTTCCACGTCAATATCCTTCAGCGCAGATATAACCAGAGTAGTTAGGTCTTCAAAGTCTTCTTCTTTTGTTTCTGGGAGCCCATAAATTAATATGTTGTTTCTCCTGCTGTTGGTCTCGAGATTTAGTATTTTATTATTCAATAACTGTACTTCTTTTTTAAGTTTTTCATTCTCTTCCATGATCGGTTTAATTTTCTCATCCACTTTCATTAATACAGTTGTTGTGATATTATCAGTTATTGTGGCTGTTTGTAAATTTAGTTGTTCCGTCATTTTAGTGAGGAGTAGTAACATCTCTGGTGATAACTCGGCCGACATTGTGTGGTGAAACGAAACGTAAATTCTCTTGAGGTTTCTGAACGTATCTTTATTTTCGTGAGTTGGTAGCACTGTGAAGCTGACAGCCGTTTATGTTTGACACTTAACCTCAAAAACGGTAATTTGAAAAATGGATTTCTTAATTTTTCACTTTAGGCGCGTTTTCCTGTGGTTTTTGCTATATGTTTCGAAGCACACGCTTATGGGAACTATTTGAGGTGACACTTTTACACTTGATGTTTAATATTTCTCACTTTTACTGAATTATTTGCGGAAGCGTTTGACTTAGCGTTTGACTTATTGCGTATCCGGAAACGGATGTGAGTATCTATTAGTAAATCAGATTCCTTTGACTCTTGAGATTTTGAATCTTATGTGTTTAGACTTACATCTATATTCCCTGTACGGTTGGTCAGAGGCACTCAGAGGCGCATTTATACTGCACACACATATTGCCAGTTATATTTAACAGTATTTTTATATTTAAATTTGTAGGGGGCGAGTCTTTTGCCATCAACCGGCCAAAAATCCAGATTCCGGGCTGCTACTCAGAAACTCTTGATGGAAAACTCAATAAAACTTAGCCCGACCCAGAAATCGAACCCAGGACTTCATGCTCAGCAGTAGTGCTTGCGACCAAAGAGATTGTAACCCTTAAGTTTTTAAAAATCTAAATATTTTATAAGACGCATTTACTTAATTACAAGGTGATAACAAGTTTTGATGCAGAATATGAGGTCGAAGTGCGGCTGAGAAAACAAATGATCATCGCAGAAACGGAGTCAGTTAGCCAACTCGTATTATAGAGTTTCAAGACCGACAGACATACATTTATATACATAGTTTTTATTATATTATGTCACGACAAACTACGTTCATACAGTTATACGATATTATAATTTCCAGTTCAAATGAAAGCATTAGTTATATTTAATGGTAATTCCATATACACAGCAACAGATTTAATTAAATCGAAACGAGTTCTCGGAATTATTCCGTGTTCATTGTTCAACTTGTAATTATACGACATTTGAAGCAGGCTGGGTACCGAGTACCCGGGCAGCCGGGCAGCGGGCACCCGGGACCCGTGACCGTGGACCGTGAGGGACCAAAACATAACATTTAAATTTAAATAAACGTCGAATAGCCCGTAAAGTTGGTTCGCTTTCAATCGCAACTTTATAAAATGACCCGCTATTTGACTAACTACGTTAGCGGTAAGGGGTAGTAACAAATGGGTAGTATTTGCAAACACACAGAAACGCTATTAAATATAATAAGTATCGTAAGGGAAGCGCGTTGTTGGTAGGTGGGCGCGCGCGAGGCAGTAAGTACGGGGCGTGGTGCCAGTACACAGTCGCGTGGAGAAGGTTTACTGCTGAAAATGAACGCCTCGTAAACTTCTTCACTTTTTAAAACAAAACTGCATTAAAGGCTATTCCGATTTACCAGCGATTTGCAGACGAATATTGTGTCAGTATCTCATCGCACATTGTTAGAAGTGAGGCTTCTGCGCTCATCACTGTATGGTGGCCCTATGTAAATCATCTTAGCCGGGCGGTGTGCCGCGGCGTCGCTCGCTCCTTACGAGCCTCCAACACGCCACAAGCAGGGCTGCCGTTTGAGAACAACTTCTTAGTACTGCAGTATTTGTAAGACGTAATAAGTAGTTACAGTTCCCGTGCTGAGAATTTCCAGCATTTCCGTGTATTACATGGTATTATTGCAAGTCAAGTGGCATTGCGGAGAAAACCAAATCCTTGAAAAACAAAATTAATGTTTTGAAACCGTGAAGCGTGTGAATGTAAGTGTTAGCCCTGGAAAGTGTTTTCATGTAACTCATAAGATAATAACAGGTCATCAAACGATGTCGGGGTTTACATGTTTGTTTGTGATTATTTTTACCCGACTGCAAGGAAAGGTTCCTCGCGCGTCTCTTCTATGTATGTATGTATGCAATATTCTTTATTACCTCATATTCATATCTTTCAAATCACTTGACGCATATATATCAAATTTAGACATCTTTAGATTCTTCTTGACCGCCGACGTGTTCTTAGATAAGTGACGTTAAACTAGAAACAAACAAACATGGCGGCGCCGTATTGTGGGGGTCCTAATTTCATTTTCTTTCAAACCCGTCGAGTGGGGTATCAAACTGAAGGGATTAAGAGGTGGTTACAAAAATATGTACACCTTATACGTTTAAAACGAATTCGAAAAAAAATTACTTCAAAAAAATCGGAAGCGAACTAAAAAGATGTAAACAAGAAGAAAATCATACTATGTCACTACATATGGTTTTGGTAGCCAGGTCGCAGTAGTGGTTGATTCTGTTGTGTTTACTGTTATAACTTATAGATAAAAAAAACAAAAATTCTTCCGTACACAAAATACGCGCTTGGTCGTGGAGTTGCGGATACCAGCCCGATTTAACCTAACCTTACCTAGATAAAAAGTCCTTGACATAAATGGCACCAGACTGAGAAAAAATATAATACTGATGTAGTGAAGTGTAACAATACACCTCACCGACTTTCGGGGAATCATGTCAATATTAATAGCGCTGGTACTCGTATATTTGAGAAGTAATACACACCAGAATAATTGTTGCCTGACATTTCAGTCTGACCTTTCCAAGACGAGGTATGATTAAAACCTCGAGTTGTCTGTAGTTGGAAACGTTTTGTTCGCAGATGATGAGTACCGACAACAGATTCCATTCAAACACAAAGGTACTTAAGTACTACTTATAATCCTTTATCTACAAAAATGAGACTCCCACACAGATGATGATGCTTAGCTATATATAACGTGTATGTAGATAATTGTTTCCCAATTTAGATTTTCCAGTAACAAAGTTGGAATGAGTAGCCCGTTACGATCAGTAGTTACAAACATTAGTTATAGACCTGTAACGCCGCCACGTAGCCGCCACATAACCGCCACGTAGCCGCCATATAGTCGCCACGCTCGCAGTCCGCGCACCCCTAACATTTGGGCCACTACAACCTATTTTAGATAATTACGGAAACAATAGTGAGCGGTTTTTGTGCGGCACAGTGCGGTGACGCGGGAAGAGCGGCCGGTTCCGGCGGGAGGCGTGCTTTGTTCGCGAGGCCCCGGGCCCCTGCGGCTTCAGCGGGGTCCCTGCGCCGGGCCTGGTGGCCCCGCTCGCATTGTTTCTAATTAATCACGAGCTCTCGGCAACTCTACATTGTGTTTCTTTTCTATTATGTACGTGCATGTGTATTACGTGGCCTACCTCTAAGATTGTCTGCCCTCCGTATTGAGGCTCGTTATTCTTTGTACTGTTTCGCACTGATTACTGCGCCGAGGATTGTAAGAACACATTCTAATTTAAGCGTTAGTATTTATCTATCTATGCAGGGTGTCTCCCATACATATTATTTTGTTTAGCTGACTACAACTTAGTGTGGAAATTGTATTTTTAGGATTCTATACCCAAAGGGTAAAAACGGGACCCTATTACAAAAACACCGCGGTCCGTTTGTCTGTCACCAGGCTGTATCTCATTAACTGTGCTAACTAGACAGTCAAAATTCTCACAAGTGATGTATTTATGTTGCCGCTATAACAAAAAATACAAAAAACTGAGTAAAATACGTATTTAAGTGGGGCTCCCATACAAAAAACTTGTTTTTTTTTTGGCGTATTTTGCGGTACTGGTACGGAACCCTCCGTGCGCGAGTCCGACTCGAACTTGGCCGGTTTTTTTTATTATTGCCCATTACTTCCTTGGAGAAAGGTGTTAATTAAAAAAGGCAGAAGAAGTTTTTTTAAATATGCTCACCTCTTTTCGTTACAGCCAGTATAGCGTACCTATAACACCCACGAAAGTAGACAAGTTGTCCCAGTTCAACTAATATTCGTCACGCGAGGCTTCGATGTATAAATAGTGATCGGTAAACTCAGCTGAAGCAGTTATGTAAGTACTAAGTTAGTTTGTGTTGATATCGTATTCAGCTTTACCCATCTACTGAATAATACATCGTGTTCGGTTCCACCGGTGTTGCCAACTTATCGTACTTGTCACTACTTACTGCAACTTCCACCTATCTAGACTAAGTTTATATTACAGAGATATATTAGTAAATAGTATTTAAGCTTGAGATATAGTGTGTGGAGGTATGATGTTACATGCTTACTAAACGTGGTTTATAAGTACATTTTATTTCGTATTCAGCTCACTAACCCAATTAGCCACAATAAGCACGAATATAACATAGACAAACTATATAAAGGTAGTTAGTCATACTAGTAATAATGTTAATCAAAAACGGAGTATACGTCAATACGACCGAACTACACGCGCCGGGGCCAATGTCCTACTTCTAGGCAATTCTCAACTCTAACAACTCTGTACCTAATTCCGGAAATCTCTGATCCCTTTAATGTTGTTGTTCTCAAATTTGTTTATTCTTACAAACAAGCGATCGTAATGTTATTTACTTCAACACAAATTATTTTCGTGCAACATTTCTGAAAGTTTTCATCTCGTTATCTTGTTGAAATGGACTTGTTCAGACGTTGACCCTTTAAGCGTCAAACGGAACAAACAAGATCTTGTACAAGTATTATATATTATGACAATGTCCCGGATCTCATTATTATTCTACTTCCTTACCTATAAAAACTAAAATATAAGTTTTTCCTCCTGAAAAAACGACGCACTACACGTGCGTCGTTCTTAGTAAACATGGTTATTGCCCTCACTAGAAAAATACAAAAAAACTCAGTTGTACCTGACGTGTGTCTCACGTTGTCGACAAGTTGCCTGAAGTCAAAAGCGGGTTGCGGAGTTCTTTGAGAATTCCTCTTCATTTTATTTTTTCTCTCGGGACATTTGGATGGAAGATGACGAAGCAGCTTGTAGCAGATAATGATGACCTCCTTTCTTCCAAGTGAAGGATCTGTATTGGGGGCAACTTGAAACGAAAAGGTTTGAACAAAATGCGCTGCTATTGTGACTGCAGTTTTTTGAGCTTTTAATGAAAATTGATTTCAATAACATAAGATGGCAGAATATCACGCCTGTGAGTTTCCCCAAGGGTAAGGCAGAAGTGCGCACAAATGTCGCCAGTTATGTTTAAGTCTTATGTAATAGATGGTGTGCTTATTGCAATCAACCTTGCATACGACCAGAATGTACCAACTGCTACTGAGAAATTACATTAGGAAAACCGCAGTAATGTTTGCCCGACCATACAAGTCGGACGAACTCGAACCAATCGCAGTAACGCTTTCAACAACTAGACTAGGCTTTTAACCCCCGACGGAAAAAGAAGGGTATTTTAAGTTTGACGTGTGTTGCTGTGTATCTGCATGTCTGTCCGTGGCAACATAGCACCTAAACGGATGAACCAATTTTGATTTCGATTTTTGGGTGAAAATCGGTTTAGTCGTTCAAAAGTTATGGGCTGTTTTCTGTTTGTAACGGAGTATTTTCGCAAGATATCGTGTCATAATTACGTTTTCGATAGATTGTTGATCGAAGCGTGTCTACTACTAGATAAATTATGCAGATTGAAAAGTAGGAAATTAGAAAAATTGCCGGGTGTTTTTGGAAATTTTGAATTTTTACTTGTATCTAATAAAACCTTTAAACGAGCAATTCTTATTTATATATATGTATAACCTAAATCTCGGTAACGGCTTCAATGATTTTGATGAAATTTAGTATGTATGGGGTTTCGGGTGCGATAAATCGATCTAGCTAGGTTTCATAAAAAACGTCGTTTTCTCTATTTTCACCCGAGCGGAGTTCGGTCGCTCAGGTACTGAACATGTATTCCAATAATGTTTGCATATTTGACCGCCTGAAAAACATTGCGATTGCATTAGAACCCATATGGTGAACGGCGAGATATAAGAAATTTTTAACCAGTGGAGGCCTATGCTGAAAAGCAAAACAAACTGTTTACCTGTAGAAAAGATAATAATATGTAAATAATTAGTTATAAGTTTGCAAATAAAGGCTATTTGAATTAGAATTTGAACCGGCGGTTCCCTATGCAACAGGAAGACCCTCTCCATATATTTAAGTAGTTAAAGTGAACCTCGTCGCGCGTCGGCTGCTAATCGCGTCCGTTTATAGTCCGGCCCTGATTCGGACCTTATGCGGCCTGAACGGACATTACAGATAACGTCATATGGCGAACATTGTCCATTCCACACCTTGCCTGAACTATTACTAGTCAGCTAAGTCGTATGCTTTAATTTTCTGCTACCCTAGTACTATGGAACTGGAAAGGACTAATTTAGATGCGGATTTAGACCTTTTGTCCTTACAATACAGATTAAAACGTCTGCATGTCTCGAAGAATCGGGTTACACACCGTGCTATGTCAAATAGAACCCTATTGCGTTTGAAATAAAAGACAATAAAGCTGTGTACGTTTGCAAATAGCAGTGTTTTACTAATGCCCGCTATCTACGTCTCGTGATGGAGCACTGATAGTGCGGGTGAAGGCACGAAGCGCACTTGCATGCAGATAGGATCGCTAAACGTGAGGCGGACCGGACGCCGGACACCAGACAATCACGTCACTGTCCGGCACTTCCTTGAAGCTTTTATACGGTGCACTTTTAAATAACTATCAACATTCATTCATAACATCACGCCTGTATTTTTAAATGTTTTTAAGGGGGGCTCCCATACAGCCAAAGGGGACAACGGATAAATTTTTAAACCTACCCCGAATGGGATATCGTTGTTTAGAACTCGTTAAGTAGATAAATGTTGTATTTTTTGTATTAGAAAAAATTGGAAAACAATGGAATGAGAAGCCACCAAAGTCAGCAATTTTTAAAAAAAATTGTCCAATAGATAGAAGAGAACTTTATAAATCAGATTTTTCTCTGAAATTTCTTAATTTCGCCTATTAAAATCAACTCGTATTTGCGGTCAGTCAGCGTAAGTTCGACACGCAGTTGGTCCGTATTTTTCTACTTGGCCTTGCCTGTTGTTTGTTGATACTACGCTTTATACTTTGTTTTCTTCTAAACTGAAAATCGCAGTCTTACAACAGCTCGAAAAAATCTTAGGTTGCAGTAAGCGTGACAGTACATAAGCCTCCACACAGCACTTAATCATCGCTGAAGTGGATGTCACTTGCAGACACAGCAGGGGTACCACGCCCCTGAGAAACTGCCGCTAATGGACAACATCCTCCCTTGTTACTGCTTACAGTTTTATGTGATTATCACGCATTTGTCAAGCGTGGGGATCACAGGTGTCATATACATATAAGGATAGCAAGAAATTCGATTGTTGCGATCCAGATTCGGTTGTTAGTTGAACTAAGGTTTGACTGTCTAGTCTGTAGAGTAGCACTGTACAGAAAAGGCTTTCCTTTCTCAAATACTTTGTGTTTGTGCCAATGGGCCATATCACACTCCATCCCATCTTAGCCTTCATGGCACGACAATAATTTAGATTTTTTCGGCCCAAAACTGCCACTGCCTTGAAATTATTCGGTTTAACATCGTCATAAGTTTAACACATTGACTGATCTTAATTATGAAAATGATTGACTCAGTCTGAGCCTACCAGTGACATCCGGTTAGTGCTAATATCACAAACAAGAGGAGGACGATTATATTACAAAATACATCTGTGTACACCGCTTATATCGAATTACTCAAACATTACAAATATATCCTGTATTGTGTGACACGTGGAAACTCGCGACTTTTCCTCTACGTATCAATTTTCATTAGCATTGTTGTCCAGACACATCTCAATAATATCATTACGACTGTTATGTTTGGGGGGAGGCAGAGGGGGGGAGTACGTCTGATGTTGTTTGTCTGTTGACGGAAGAGGTTTTATGTTCGGGTCCTGTTTACGACCTCTTCTGTTATTATTCAATGCTTATTAGCTGATACTAAAGTTTTATGACGCCATCAAATAAAGTACGAATTGGAAAGCAATTGGTAGAGGTGACTGATGTCGCAATGAGTAATATTGTTTGTTGTGAAGGATCCATTTTTCAATAAGATCGTACACATTAATTTGTTGCATAGATACTTTTAGTATGTTTTTCATTATAGTGCTACCTGTTGAAGTTTTGCTTCGCTGTGAAGTGTTGCTGGTCAACAAAACGCGAGTCTATAATAACAAAAAAACTTGAGTTGCTCTGTATATCGATAAACTTCTCGTCGGGAGATGTTGTGCGGGTCACCCGTCAAGTCACATCGGCAGACACACTGAACTTGTTCGTCGGTAGTTGTCGGCAGTCGACTCAATCTCTCGCAGTTTCTAACAAACTCGGTATTAACTTAATTACAACTAACGATACATGAATTTGAGTATTTAATATCACACAAGTTTAACAGAGCTCTTTTACTTTTAGTATAGAGTAGTATTTAGCTTGTAAGTAGACAATACGTAGTCGCTGACCGTGCAGTACAGTCGCAGGCACAATGGCGGCCAGTTTACGAGCCGCAGCGGTCCCTATCGCACACACTTACCATATTTCCACAATAAACACGACTCCGAAACCCACCCCAACTAATAATCAACCTTAATACCAACCCCTAAAAGACCAGATTACATCGCCACCACACTCCGTGTTCCCTGTACTTAGCCGCAGTAGAGATGTTATTCAGTAATTCAAGTCAGCCCCAGTTTAATTTATTATTTTACAAGTTACGTCCTTTCTGCAAAACTACCGCCAGAAGTTTTCAGCTTTATTTTCTTTTATTCCGGCGCACATCGTATAAGTGCAAACTGCGAATAATTCACCTGTATTTGAACGTTTCAGCGGAAATTATTACAAATTGAAATACAAATTGCTGTTAAGTGTAATTGACGTGTGTTTAGCTGTGCATGCAATATGCAAATACCCCTGTACACAAATAACGAAACGCTAATATCCGATAGTATCATCTGAAGTGCAATATACGCAGACATCCATGTTTACATCGAACCTCTATTAGTGCGGTTAAACTGAACTTCAATCATTCCTCGATGTTGCTTATAATGATAAACTGCAAATAAAGTACTACTCGTATTTAGTGGCAGGTTGCCAATCCACCAGTAAGAGTACCTATAAAAATAAACAACTTTGTCAGTCAATTTCCTTTTATAAAATAATAAATTTTGCTTTTATGTGATTCTCGAAAATAAAACTATTCACTGGCGGCTTTTATTGTTTTACTAGGCGTAGTAACTGAGTACGAGTATTTTCAGGGTTTAGGCCAACATTTTGCAGACCAGTCGAATAATGGAAAGGCTCTGAAGTGAATATATAGATACCGAGGGATTCCATTATTGACTTGGCCTACTGAATATGCATGTATTGACGTACGACCAATATTGGCGCACAGTGTGGTCACGCGTGGCCAACGCGCAAACACCAATCAGCGGTGTGCTAGCGCTACGACGAGTAGCTTGCTACGGCGTAGCATGTTACGGCGTAGTCACCAGCCTACGAAATAGAGCGTAGTGAAATCCGCTTTGAACTTTCATCCGGCATAGTGATCCGATGGGAATACGCTACCGAAAACATTTTTTAAAGTTTTCACATTTCAGTTTTTTGAGGAATTAGAATTATCGAAGTTTTGGTGATGTTTGGTTGATGGGAATAATGTAATGTGGAGAATATTTTTGACAAACATTTTTTTGCTGGGTGAAATTTCAACTTTGAATCAAGCTCGCCTTTGTTCATGAACTTTATTTAAATTTTGTTTTATGTGTCACTTTGGTGTACAATAAACAATTTAGAATTTATTTTCACTATCCCCATATGCAATCATATCAATAACATGCAAGTAAAACAAGACATTTATAAAAAGTTGGCGACCAAATATTTAACTTTGTGAATTAAAATCATGGGCTCCATTTAAATAACTTAACCGTCCCTTAGAGGGTGATCGGTTTAATTTTACGACGATTCTTAGTAATATAGTGACAAGTGAAGATATACGAGAGATGGCTCGCGCCTGACTGTTATATGACAGCCGCGTGCAGCGATAAACTTGTACCACCTAAAGCTCAATATTATATAAATTGTAGTTCTAAAAACTAACAAACACGCTTTAATGGTAAATTGAACTAAAAAGTCGATAATCCTGAAGATCCTGGTAAGGATAATGGGACAACCTATCTATCTATACCCTTAAATTATTGCATTGTCATCGGTCCTTGATAAGTGTGCAAATAATAATAAAAATAATTCGACGTTTTGAAGGGGGTAAAAATCACTTTCAAAGATTCCGTTACATTGATACATAGATACTTACATACCAAGCTAATAAAAGCGTAAGATTGTCAATTTTGTGATTGTATTAGTGTTGTCACTTGTATAATCTTCCCAGAAAACACGAGTGAGGCAACTTTTTACGATACGTAATACACTGTTTCTTAATTATATGTTTGTCGGAAACTAAATATTAGTGGTGCGTGGTTGCTGCACTTAATTAACTTTTAATTCGTTCATTAACGACATCGATCGCGATATAACTCCGCGCAAGTCACGCGATCTCAAGGTTTGGTGCTCTGGTTAACGAATGCTGTATCAAACAAAGCAAGCAGTGGCAATGGGCAAACCAAGTGGGTGGTTTAGGTTTTCTTTTTTTTTACGTTTTCCTTCATATTATATAAGTTTTACTAAGAGAAGCATGATGCTAATTCAAAACAAATTCCCTCTCACAGGTAGGAGTTCTGTGTCCCAGCAGTGGGAACATTAATAGGCTGATGTGATGAAGCGAACATAATGCTATATAAGAAAGGTAATGCCCGCATTTTTACTTTATTTAAAGTTTGGCCAGTGCAAACTTTGTTGTTTATAAAAAGCATTGTAGAACAAAGCTTGGCTCGTCAACGCTTGCATTTCCTGACGCAGCAAACATGACCACGTAGCAAATTATTAGTTCTTCAGCGTTTTGTAATGAATTGGCAACTAAAGTCATTAGACGGGAGAGATTAGTGGTGAGAAAACCGGCATGTCTTAGAAGACAAATTCGAAGACATGTGACATCTACCAACAAGCACCGGGCCCGCGTGGTGGATAACGGCCCATTCGCTCTCACAGAGATGAGGCCTGCACGCACAACGGACCAAATGCGAGTCTAAGTGCGGCAAAGGGGTCCATCTATCCTAAGTCATTAGACATAGTCCACAGTTAAAAATGTACAGAATAATGAAGTGAGGAATGTAAAATTGTTTCCAACGTTTTCACTGCACGGAAACATTAAGTTAATTTACATAACATCACGCCTGCATTCCCTGAAGGGTTAGGCAGAAGCACACCTATAGTACTCCTAAAAATGTTTAAGGCCCATGTAATAGGAGGCGCACAAGTCCAACTTCTGGACTGATCCTGAGGCTTTCCGGGAGGTAAATCCCAATAAAACTATGCCCGACCTAGGAATCGAACTAAGAACCTTATGCTCAACTGTAGCCCAGTAGCGCACTAGACCAAGATTTTCTAGGAACTTAACGAAAACTCGTCCACATCAAAGGTACAGTTGCAACGAAACAGAACAGAAACTAATGGTCCGAATTATAAACTGTGGAGTTCCACAAACAAAAGTTTGTAATGTGTTGCAGCAGTTTATTTGGTTGCGCTTACCGCTCGTAACGGCCGAGTGCGACGTACTGCATGTAGGAAGGGAAACGAAACAAAGAATTATATTCTGCGACCATTGCCGACCCGTGCATATAAACAACTACATGGTTGGTGAGCGATTGGCTGCTGCGCTGAATGTCGCGGGTTCGATTCACGCACGGAAAAAAATATTTTTACTGCCTACAGGTAGTTGTTCCGGTACTGAGGGTTTCTCTAGGTGATTTTAAATGTTTGCTAAAAAAATTATCAACGCACCCAGGATCTAGGCGAAATTCCTATTGTGGAGCAGCCTAAAATAAAACTTGCCCCTTGCGACCGTCCAGCTTTGTTCGGCTCAGGTCGCGCTCGGCTGTATTGTCGATTCAATTCTTCCTCGCTTTGTTGTGTAATCGAATTACTCTTGTTTAGCCGGCGCCAGCGGCCGTAATTAAATAAAAACAAGAACAAAGGGCCTCCGGCGCACGTGAGCGTCCTACACAAGTACACACGACCAACTAATGGAGGTTCTATACACAGTAATGCACGGTATTATTAGGTTCCCATTCATTGTATTTAGAGATTTTTGTGTCATTAACAAAGCAAGGAGCTCGTGGCTAAATAAAAGCTGCTTGGGTTGAACTTCGAGGTTAAGCTCTGCGAGGATTGTTTGTTTGGCGAGATCGTCCGTCAATAGGCGACCAACATACTGAGATTCCTCCGTGCTTCAGAAAGCACGTTAAGCTGTCGATACCATCCATCCATTTGTAGATAATTGACAGTTAGAAACCAAGAAATCTGACATCACTTTTGCCAAGTGGTATCGTGTCATGCAGTTCCTGGGTTGTGGAGATCAGATAGGCAGTCGATCCATGTAGAAACTGGTACTCAATTGCATCCATAAACCACACTAGACAAAAAGTTAGACAGATTGATTTAACAAGCAAACAAATCATCTTTATGTAGGAAAAGTCAAAGTCCTAATATAATATCAGAAAACCGACGACATTTACGTCTACATTTGACAAATGGCTCTTCTACTAAGTCCTACATACTAGTTCTGTTACTACTAAATCACAGTAACAAGAAGTAAAAGTACTTCATCATTCTGGTAGCGGGTAGTAGGTAGGTGTTAGTAACCGCATTACTGTAGCAAAGCGTGTGTTAGTGCTGCGCCGCCGGCTCGTGACAAATATCCGAGATTATCCGCCTACCGGCGCCTACCGCGACTTATCCGTGTCACAGCACTAAAGAAACGTCTCTGACTCTGTACAAATGGAGCGGTCGGCTTACCTCGCGCCTCGCGCCTCGCCTCGTGTCGGCTGACGGATGTCGGGCTTTTTAAACCGAAAGAACTTCGTGATTTAGCTTATTCGTGCTGGGGTTAAGTAAAATGCCGAATAGTTTACCGAATCATGTCAAATAAAAAAGTATTTTTTCTAAACATCTTTTTTTAAAAGCTATAAGTTAGTTGTAATTATATAATGTAGTGTATTATATATATTATTATATATTCCTATGTCCAGCAGTGGACGTCTTTCAGCTGATATGATGATGATATAATATTAGCACCTTAAACGTGGCGACTTTGAATTGACCCAATTGTTAACTACGGACGGGTCATTAAGCCTTAACCTAATAAAATAAAGAAGTAAATTGTATGTTTGGTTTGTAAGGGGAACGACCGTAAGTACTAAGAGAAAATTAAACTAATGCTGAAGGTCATAGGTTACATTTTGTCTCGAAAAAGTAGTAAAGGGCTTGTAAGAGCTTTACGTGTTTTATTTAAAACTAAATAAAACACGTAAAAATAAATTTAATTGCCATGGTATTGCCTTTGTGTAAAATATTTTCTTATGCTAGTTAGATTTCGGTAATTCGGGCCATTTTCATTGATGACATTACGCCACGGCTGGCTCGAATGAAGCGTAATCGGGATGTCAAATTTTCAACCACTTTATCGAGCAACGTTTGAGTAGCGATGATGCTCATTTTATGGTTGAAAAAAAGAAATTCCTTTACTATTTGGTCAAGAAAGTGAAACCGCGGTTAAAAGCCTCTAAGTACCTCAAAATGGAGAACAAATTACTATTTGCTAAAAACTGCCGAGTTCGCCAGTCGTGTCCCCCCCACGCCCCTGCTGCCTACGTAATGTCATCAACAAACAATAACGTTAGAATATTGCTCGTTCGCCGCTCTATCGGGTTGCAGCGATGAATATTGTGATATTTCGATATTTGGCTAGTTTGTTATGTGCCTGTAGGCGAAAAGAACTAAATCTATTCGAGTTTTGTGTCAATGCTGGTGCCCCATTTGATTTACTACAATGTACAGAACGCAGTACTAGATTTTAAAATTAGTTCAAATTCATTATGCATCGGACAAGTTGCAGTTTAGCAATGTCTATTTTCAGTTTTAGAGAAATCACAAAGTAAAGTTACATATGATGACTACAGTGTGCTTAGTGCGAGTTTTTTAACGTACTCACTCGTGATAGCGTAAACGATCTCATACGTCAAAATGTATACAAAAAAAGAGGTTTTGCCTTGCCGTCACCAGACGGCGCTTATCCAGTTTCAATACAAATTGTAGTTTACCTTAACGCGATTGAGCGTGAATAAAAACTCGCAATAAGGCCTCAGACCCAGAAGTAACGTCACGCCAATGTAGGTAATAATAATAATATTATCTCAGTGTAAAGGGTTAAGCAAATATTAATAAAAACATGCAAAAAATACCGACTGCTTAAAAAGCGAACTAAAAGAGATAAACAAGAAGAAAATCATGCTGTGCATTCGGAGAATACATATGCGCTGGCTAGCCAAAACCAGATTTTTTATTATTTATTCATTATTTATAACTTTTTGGTATTTTTTTTTTTAGAATTAGTTACATTTAAACGTATAAGTGTTATATATTTTTGAAATCACCTCTGAAAACCCTCAATTTTAAAATCTCACACGATGGGTTTGGGCCCCCACAAGATGGCACCCAAAATCCGCCATTTTTCCATTTTCCAATTTGAATGTAGCCAGTGACACTCGCAGGGTTAAGACGAATCGATTGACGTAAGAATAATCAAAAAAGGCCAACGCGTTTGGTCTCTAGAACGCCGCATAGGAACAAACATACATACATACATAGACTGATAAACACATTACCCTCCTTCGGCAGTCGGGTAAAAACAGGTGCACCAATGGTACGCCCACATTTGGTTGTTAAATAAGAACGAGTTTATGCGATCAACCGGGCACAAAGCCAGTCTGCATGCTACTAATAAATTCAAAACGGAAAAACCCAACAACACTGCCTGACTCCGGAATAGAACCCAGAGGCTTTAGAAAAGTGATATTCTATTAACGTAAGCGTGGCGATAGCGATTGGAAAGATGTCAAAAATGTATGGGAATGTCAAATACTATCGAAATGCCACGTGATCAATCCCTTGCATTTTGGCATATCGATCATCGCCATCGCTGACATCGAGTGAATTGTCTAGAGCCTCAGAACTTCATATACAGCCGTAACGCTTACGATAACTAGACCACCGAGGCAGTCATATAAACAAAACAACATAAAGAATTAACCTTGCCGAATACGCAGCGTATTCATGACGCAACTCCTGCGGCTACTGATGTGCAATAACCCGTAATACGCGACCGCCCGGCACATGTACAAATGCACACATTACTAACCAATCACAACGCGTGACCAGCATCCGCACTCACATACAATTTCAGGTACAGTCAAGGATACCAAGAAAAAAAAGTTAATAAAATAAATAGAAAAACCCGACTGCTTAAAAAGAGAATTAACTGCACAGCATGATTTTCTTCTTGTTAGTTCGCTTTTTAAGCAGGCGGGTTTTTTGTGTTTTTTTATTAACTTTTTGTTTTATAAGTTTTTATTTTTTTATTTATTTGGAGTAGATTTATATATATAAGTGTTATATTTTTTTTAAATCACCTCGTAAAACTCTGTAGTACTTTCAAATCCATCGTGTGGACCCCCACATTATGGCGTATTGGGCCCCCACAATATAGCGTTCAACATCCGCCATGTTTATATTTTCCAATTTTAATGTAGCCAGTGACACTTGTATGGTTAAGACGAATCGATTGACGTAAGAACCATCAAAATCGGCCAACGCGTTCAGTCTCTAGAATGCCACATAGGAACAAACATACATACATACATAGACTGATAAACACATTACCCTTCTTCGGCAGTCGGGTAATAGTAAATTAAAATTCTTAGAGAGCTTAATTTAAATAAATATTAACTGAAATTGTCGGCAAATGAAATAATCACCCAAATCATGAAATGCGTAATATCGTGATGTGTCCGGGCAGATTACGATCGGCCCAGGTCAATGATTGGCCCAGGACACAGATAAAGTGACATTTCACCATATATAACATATATAAATAAATCATTTGACTTTGTCATTGCTGAAATGCCCGAACGTTTGGAATTCACCAGTGGCATTTTATTTTAATGTTTCGAAAATCGTTGATCGCTGATAGAATATAATTTTATCTAGAAGCTGGCAATCATTACGGTAGGAGTAAAATAATAATTGTTTAATTTTTGTGAGAGCATATATATTTTTGTCCACGACAGTACTTCTCACACACACACTCACACACGCGGCATATTTGCATACGCACCGACCTCGTTCCAGCGAGCACAGAACTACCCACAAAATTAGCTCGCGATACAAACACAACCCTTTCTACCCTCCGTGTCTATCGTACAAACAAGGCACCTCTTGTTATCTGGAGGAAAATAAAACAGCTATAAGGTCTTTAGTAGTTTTACAAGCTCACAGAGGAAACATAACAAGTTGTGTAGGAAAAATATGCGGATAATTTGTGTGTCATCATTTTGTAATAATACACTTTGTTGTTATCGGTTGGTTAGTAATATTCTATCATAGAAGGAGCTCGTGGCTAAATGGTAACAGCCGTATGAATTGAACTTCGAGGTTGATCGGTTGCCGCTCGGTTCGTGAATGGGTACCATCTTTACATAACGTGATTTCTCCGAGCTTCGGCAAGCACATGAAGCTCTCGGTTCGGTCTCTTTCATTTGCAGATCTTTGACAGTCATTTTGGATAGTCACGAAATCTGAAACCAGTGAGACGTACGTACCACGGTGTATCGGGTTACCCAGTTACTGGGTTGTGGAGGTGAGATAGGCAGTCGCTTCATGTAAAATACTGGTACTTAGCTGAATCCGGTTAGACTGGCAACACAATATATAATGGACCAAATGGGAGTCTAAGTACAGAAAAAGGGGTTCATCTATCGTATCCTATCGGTAGTATATAAGAGATCGATAAATTTCATTGTTTCACCTGGCGGTAGTCTTAACTAATATTATGAAGACTGTAATTGTTTCACCTGGCGGTAGTCTTAACTAATATTATGAAGACTGTAATTGTTTCACCTGGCGGTAGTCTTAACTAATATTATGAAGACTATAATTGTTTCACCTGGCGGTAGTCTTAACTAATATTATGAAGACTGTAATTGTTTCACCTGGCGGTAGTGTTAACTAATATTATGAAGACTGTAATTGTTTCACCTGGCGGTAGTGTTAACTAATATTATGAAGACTGTAATTGTTTCACCTGGCGGTAGTGTTAACTAATATTATGAAGACTGTAATTGTTTCACCTGGCGGTAGTGTTAACTAATATTATGAATACTGTAATTGTTTGACCTGGCGGTAGTGTTAACTAATATTATGAAGACTGTAATTGTTTCACCTGGCGGTAGTGTTAACTAATATTATGAAGACTGTAATTGTTTCACCTGGCGGTAGTGTTAACTAATATTATAAAGACTGTAATTGTTTCACCTGGCGGTAGTGTTAACTAATATTATGAAGACTGTAATTGTTTCACCTGGCGGTAGTGTTAACTAATATTATGAAGACTGTAATTGTTTCACCTGGCGGTAGTGTTAACTAATATTATGAAGACTATAATTGTTTCACCTGGCGGTAGTGTTAACTAATATTATGAAGACTATAATTGTTTCACCTGGCGGTAGTCTTAACTAACATTATGAAGACTGTAATTGTTTCACCTGGCGGTAGTCTTAACTAATATTATGAAGACTGTAATTGTTTCACCTGGCGGTAGTGTTAACTAATATTATGAAGACTATAATTGTTTCACCTGGCGGTAGTGTTAACTAATATTATGAAGACTATAATTGTTTCACCTGGCGGTAGTCTTAACTAACATTATGAAGACTGTAATTGTTTCACCTGGCGGTAGTCTTAACTAATATTATGAAGACTGTAATTGTTTCACCTGGCGGTAGTGTTAACTAATATTATGAAGACTATAATTGTTTCACCTGGCGGTAGTCTTAACTAACATAATGAAGACTGTAATTGTTTCACCTGGCGGTAGTGTTAACTAATATTATGAAGACTGTAATTGTTTCACCTGGCGGTAGTGTTAACTAATATTATGAAGACTGTAATTGTTTCACCTGGCGGTAGTCTTAACTAATATTATGAAGACTGTAATTGTTTCACCTGGCGGTAGTCTTAACTAATATTATGAAGACTGTAATTGTTTCACCTGGCGGTAGTGTTAACTAATATTATGAAGACTATAATTGTTTCACCTGGCGGTAGTCTTAACTAACATTATGAAGACTGTAATTGTTTCACCTGGCGGTAGTCTTAACTAATATTATGAATACTGTAATTGTTTCACCTGGCGGTAGTCTTAACTAACATTATGAAGACTGTAATTGTTTCACCTGGCGGTAGTCTTAACTAATATTATGAAGACTATAATTGTTTCACCTGGCGGTAGTCTTAACTAATATTATGAAGACTATAATTGTTTCACCTGGCGGTAGTCTTAACTAACATTATGAAGACTATAATTGTTTCACCTGGCGGTAGTGTTAACTAATATTATGAAGACTGTAATTGTTTCACCTAGCGGTAGTCTTAACTAATATTATGAAGACTATAATTGTTTCACCTGGCGGTAGTCTTAACTAATATTATGAAGACTATAATTGTTTCACCTGGCGGTAGTCTTAACTAATATTATGAAGACTATAATTGTTTCACCTGGCGGTAGTCTTAACTAATATTATGAAGACTATAATTGTTTCACCTGGCGGTAGTCTTAACTAATATTATGAAGACTGTAGTGTATGTAGATGTCAATAGATCGCGCTACAAGCCGATAACAGTATTGTAATGTTGTCTCGTACGCATACGTCGCTCGGTTATAAATACCGGTCCGAGTAGTGGGGCGATCAGTCGTTATCGGTCTGTTGGCCTGTACGGTGGTGCGTTGGCGAGTCGACTATTAATATTGATAAATGTGCATATTTTACATTGGCGACGAGGATAAAACCGTAGAGTAAAATAAAGTTGTTTTTTCTCTAAAAGGAACATGAAGACTTTGGTTACAATGCATTATATTCCATTCTATTCTATAATAATAAAAAAAAAAACAAGAAAAAAATGTGTGTGACGGTGACAGTTAAAATCAGTGGCGGTTCGTTTTGAAGCGCATCAAATGTATACGATAAGTAGTGCACTTGCTGAGTAGTGCTGTGGAATTCAACCTCGTAAACACACACTGTGCACACAGTTGGCACACAACACCGTCTGCGTCGTATTGTTTTGGTCCCACCAAAACTGAATGCAGTAGAAGTAAGCCCTTCTGCTTCGCGTCTACATGGCAAGAACAATGTGGGACTAATTTAAGGAGTCTTCTAGTTTTCTACGACTACCCTCAGAATCTCGAATACTGAAAAATAAGTCCAGAGTGGAGCAACAAGAAAGCTAGCAACAAACAAGGAGCTGGACAGGTCAATGAGGAGCGTGTGTATGTGTGGATCCATACACACGGCTCTTTATGCCAATCTGGTGAGTCGTTTTCATTCATTTTCAAAAATCGATCGATCGATGGATCGATCGATCGATTTTTGTCTTCAGATCTTAATTGACTTGCTTACTTTTAAAGTAACATGATGATAGTATTAGATCCCGCGATCGCTATCTTTTGAAATCTGTGAATATTATAGAATGAATAATGACGCTCACGATCGCATACAAAGGATGCCTCTAAGTTGTGCTCCTAACGAGTTAAACGTAGAAAACAGTGAGGAGGCTTCCTCCACCGAGCAGGAGAGCACATACCGTAGCTCACACTGTACGCACTTTTCTGTAGTCGTACCTGCAATTCACTTGTGAGTTGTTCAGGGGGCGATGGGCAGCTGGTGGTGTAGCGGGGACACGGGTCTCATAGGAGATTCGTTGTATTGGTTTTGTAATAACCTAGAAGTCGTAGACTCTATGTGAAGTGATGTGTGATGATCACTTGAGGTTGTGACGATATGGGTGGCATGAGTGTTACTAGCTGCTGCGGCAGTCGTGCCATAAGCGTTGTATATGATCTAAGCTGATACGGTTTCTGATCAATTACTACTAAGGCTTAGAGGAACTTTTCGCTATCGGTGATCGTTAGACACTGAAGGCTTTAAATAGGCACGCTTAGAACTTGGAAGTATACACACGATAGGTTTAGGAAGATGATAGTGGATCACGTACTCACGTTCCAGTCGATGTTGATTTCGATAATGATATTTGATGAGCAAGCTGTAGAAGGTCGAGTAATTCAGTCTATCAGCCGTAGCATGTACCGTACCAGTGGTTAAGCCTAATCTTCGGTATAATTGAGGCAACACAAGTAGTCCGTAGGTTCGCGATATTGCGTTTAGCTCTTTTGGAGGTCTGGGTCTAGATAGACCGTTGTGTGAGGGCAATACGATTGCTGGACGGTTTGAGAGCCGTGGTGTTAGAGGCTTTACTCGAGGGTTTCTGTTGACTTGGCAGTTTTGCTGCAGTAGAGTTTCGAAGTTTCTTTGGAACGACTGTGACTGTGTTCAATCAAATTCTAAAAGAGTTGAATTGAATTGGTTAAGAATAGCCTAGTTGGCCTTTGTGGCAACTGTGAGCCTAGGTGGCTAGGTGGCAACCGCTGGCATAACATAAAATCACGCATGTGGTGTATTATTGGGCAGTTCCTGATGGAGAAACCGAGTGACACTGCCGACCTGGGAGTCGAATCCGTGACCTCATGATTAGTTATTTGATTTGAGCTACATGATTAGTTCTAAAATAATAAATCAAAGAGCACACAAATGCAGTAGAACGTACCTACTGGTCATTAAATTGACAGGCAGTAGAATATAGCTACTGGTCATTAAAATGACAGGCAGTAGAAAATAGCTACTGGTCATTAAATTGACAGGCAGTAGAATATAGCTACTGGTCATTAAATTGACAGGCAGTAGAATATAGCTACTGGTCATTAAATTGACAATCATCAGAGAATGACAGTAATAGCAGTAGATTATGCCTACTGGTCATTTAATTGACAGTCATCAGAGAATGACAGTTTTAGCAGTAGATTATGCGTACTGGTCATTAAATTGACAGTCATCAGAGAATGACAGTAATAGCAGTAGATTATGCCTACTGGTCATTCAATTGACAGTCATCAGAGAATGACAACAATAGCAGTAGATTATGCCTACTGGTCATTAAATTGACAGTCATCAGAGAATGACAATAATAGCAGTAGATTATGCCTACTGGTCATTAAATTGACAGTTATCAAAGAAAAAAAAGAGAGAAGTCAGCAGTAGTGGTACTTTATATGTACATACTGGTCACACCCGGAAGACCCAAGAGATGAGATCTGGTGTGTAGAATACTTCACCGTTGCTGATTGGAACAGAGGCAGTGGCACGCGTCCGCAAATTCACTTACCGCGGGAGCGTCGTGTCATAGATTGGAGGTAGTGAAGAGGACATCGCATCATGGATTGCTAAAGCACGATCAGCTACCTTCGCACAGCTAAGACCTGTTTGGCAATCGCGGAAACTGACCTGAAGGATCAAACTTAAAACTTTCTCAACTCAAATCCGTGCTGCTTTACGGTGAACGGTCACAAAAGACATCTCACGCCATATCCAAGTCGTCGTCAACCGCTGTCTTCGTCGCATACTCGGCATTTACTGGCCCGAGACCATCACCAACGTAGAGCTTTTGGGGCAATGCCACGAGAGCCCGATTGACCGCCAGATCAAGCGTCGTAAATGGAGTTGGATCGGCCACACGCTGCGAAGGTATTCTGATCATATACCTAAGAAAGCGCTGGATTGGAATCCCGAAGGCAAAAGAAAGCGTGGCCGTCCCCGTCAAACCTGGATGAGAGGATGCCGCGCAGCTTCCCGGACGCTGCCTGGCCGAGTGAGATTCGACAGTTGACCTCTTTCTCGAGGCTGGGCATGCCTAGCTGGACTATTCGTCCCAGGTAGAAATGGTCGTCCACGGCTGCGGGTGTGGAGTCTCCGATCTTGACGGGAATGGGTGCGACATGGGCGTTTAACCTCACTTTGGTTTTATCGAAATTAATTTTTGGACCCACTCTTTCGGCAGCTCTACTGAGGTCATCAAGCGTTGTACTGGGGTCCTCCATGGTCTCAGCCATGACAGCTATATCATCGGTGAACCGAAGGCGAGTGAAGTGCTCGCCGTTGATTACGGTGCCTGGCCCTCTCCGGTCCGGAACCTTGAAGGCGTCCTCCAGTGTAGCGGTGGAAGGTTTCGGAGGTGGCGTCTCCCTGTACCACACCTCGCTGCGGAGGGATGGGTTCCGGAGCCAGGTCGCAAGGTCGGACTAGCGTATTGGCATTTTTGTGCAGGCGCTTCGGCACTTCGATGTACCGGTGGTCGCTTTGGCGCCGTTGGAGGGACTGCAGTGCAGCCCAAGTCTCGATCAAGTCGAGGACTTTTACGTGTTTCATAGACGCTGAGCGGAAAGGCAGGTTGTTGTCTTCGGCTCTCTGTATAGCCTGCCGCAGCGTACGTGTGTGGTCTACGGTGCTGGAGTCTGTTCGGAGGCTCGAAGTCGTCGGGCCTGCACGCGAGACGATTCGTGTATTAATTCATTAGTGCCAGGTAACTAATTAATAACATGAGTTCTCAACTAACGTTAGAGCAATTTGATGGAGAGGGGGAATCTTCATCAGAAGGCCTGAAATGGGTATCAGAAAATGGAATAGAAGAAGAGGAAGGGTCAAAGGAAGCACTAAATTAAACCAGTAAATGATTTTTAAATATTATTGTGCTCTCATTTTGTTATGCCAGAGATGCCAGTTCATTAATAATAAAAATAAGAATATGCTAAATGTCTTATTAATAATTCTGGTTACATACAACTGGTTAAAACAAGGAAGGGAATGTAGTGTATGTAGATGTCAATAGATCGCGCTACAAGCCGATAACAGTATTGTAATGTTGTCTCGTACGCATACGTCGCTCGGTTAAAAATACCGGTCCGAGTAGTGGGGCGATCAGTCGTTATCGGTCTGTTGGCCTGTGCGGTGGTGCGTTGGCGAGTCGACTATTAATATTGATAAATGTGCATATTTTACAAAGACTATAATTGTTTCACCTGGCGGTAGTCTTAACTAATATTATGAAGACTGTAGTGTATGTAGATGTCAATAGATCGCGCTACAAGCCGATAACAGTATTGTAATGTTGTCTCGTACGCATACGTCGCTCGGTTATAAATACCGGTCCGAGTAGTGGGGCGATCAGTCGTTATCGGTCTGTTGGCCTGTGCGGTGGTGCGTTGGCGAGTCGACTATTAATATTGATAAATGTGCATATTTTACAAAGACTATAATTGTTTCACCTGGCGGTAGTCTTAACTAATATTATGAAGACTATAATTGTTTCACCTGGCGGTAGTCTTAACTAATATTATGAAGACTATAATTGTTTCACCTGGCGGTAGTCTTAACTAATATTATGAAGACTATAATTGTTTCACCTGGCGGTAGTCTTAACTAATATTATGAAGACTATAATTGTTTCACCTGGCGGTAGTGTTAACTAATATTATGAAGACTGTAATTGTTTCACCTGGCGGTAGTGTTAACTAATATTATAAAGACTGTAATTGTTTCACCTGGCGGTAGTCTTAACTAATATTATGAAGACTATAATTGTTTCACCTGGCGGTAGTCTTAACTAATATTATGAAGACTATAATTGTTTCACCTGGCGGTAGTGTTAACTAATATTATGAAGACTGTAATTGTTTCACCTGGCGGTAGTGTTAACTAATATTATGAAGACTGTAATTGTTTCACCTGGCGGTAGTGTTAACTAATATTATGAAGACTGTAATTGTTTCACCTGGCGGTAGTGTTAACTAATATTATGAAGACTGTAATTGTTTCACCTGGCGGTAGTGTTAACTAATATTATGAAGACTGTAATTGTTTCACCTGGCGGTAGTCTTAACTAACATTATGAAGACTGTAATTGTTTCACCTGGCGGTAGTCTTAACTAATATTATGAAGACTATAATTGTTTCACCTGGCGGTAGTCTTAACTAATATTATGAAGACTATAATTGTTTCACCTGGCGGTAGTCTTAACTAATATTATGAAGACTATAATTGTTTCACCTGGCGGTAGTCTTAACTAATATTATGAAGACTGAATTTATTTGTAAAAGGTAATTTCTTGAAATACTGACACGCCTCCTTATATCATACCCCGAGTTTCTCAGCTCAAAATTATCGCAGAATTAATGTGACAAATTGTCAAGCACGCATTATCTGGTGTGATTGGCTGTTAAAACATTCAACCAATTAGAAGCACAATCCCTAAGTGCCATAGATACTTTTTAACCGATGATAAAAACGGAGGAGGCTCTCAAGTCGACCTGTATATTGTTTTTGATGTAAATTACTTTTTTGGTAAAAAACACTGTTTCCATGTGATTGGACACGGGAACAAAGCCGTGGCATACAATCTAGTACAATTTAAAGATTATTTCAACCCTAGGCATTGTAAGTGAGTTGTTAATATTATCTGTTTGTTGTTAGGAGAGACTACTGCTAGTAAATACCTTTTATAGAAACATGAAATGTTTTTATTTTCTCGTTGAATGATTCCTACAATATCGTGTATTTCCTGAGGCGGTTTCTGGTAACAGACAATGGTACTGAAGTATATTATGTTTCAGTAAAAACTGAGCCTAATCCTACTAAGAGATATCAATCCAGTACATTCAAGAATACGATATATAGTATGTATATAATGTTTTTTTGTCGATCTGAAACTGATTTAACTGATTGAAATTAACTTATTATATTTTGGAAAAAAATATTTCTTAGTAACTGAGTTATAAAGAAAAAACTTACAATTAGATCAGTGTAAGATGTCTCTGATGATTGACTTACGCTTTTTGCACTAATAGTATCGAGTATGGCGATCTGTTGTGAAATCGTTGAGTTGTTATTAAGACTTGAAGTTTTTTTTTGGTAACCTGGCGACCTCTATAACATCATATATTATATGTTATTAAATATAATTATAAAGCCTTAGATTTTATACATAAAAGCATCACATAAGCTCAAACCTTAGTTCGTAGACGTATTTCAAATTCGCGCTTAGTATATGCGTAGCAAATAAAAGCACGTAGGCGTGTAGCGGGTAGCTTCGTAGCAAATTCAAAGAGTAGACACATAGTCTCGTAGCAAGTCTAGCTCGTAGCCCCGTAGACTCGTAGCATGCGTAGCGCGTAGCTTCATAGCCGCGCTGCACGTAGGTATTTGTAGCAACACAACGTTCAAGGAATATCAAGTTCATTGTTACTTAATGAGTTTATTTTAAAATCTCAATAGATAACTGATGATTTTAAAGGCGTAAGTAATTCTGTTATCTAAAGTTATGATACTGACAATTATTAATTTATATAAAAAAAATAACTCAAGTAAAAAGTTCAAAAGCGATGTATTATTTTAATTTATGGCTTAATAAAATACATGCACAACAAATAACCGGCGGCTGTAAACATGCAATAAGTCAGCGCTGACCGCTAACGACCGCTCGAACATTCCGCCACCACGCAAAATATATGACGAAAAACTTTCTGGAAGCACGTAAACACTATCTATGTAATATTTCAGAACATTATGACTTGAAATACTTACTATATATCTCATTAGTTAAATTGAATCCTAGTTCGAACTAACGTTCAATGATGTATTCAAACATTCGAACTTGGAAACTCAATCCTGTTCTGTACATTGTCAAGTACCTACCGATATAGACGTTCATGCAACCGCATGATTACGTTAATGTTTACTGTCTATAGATTGCATTGTACCAATAGCTTAATGCAGTATCTAATTCATCAATCAACGCAACGAAATGCGTTTGGTAATCTGAACTATCAAGACCAGAAACATAAAAAAAATTGTGGCTGATTTGTCCTCTACAGAAGTAATAGACACAGGCAGCACAATTTCTTGGCCATCATCATCTGCCTGCCCTTGTCTCATGTTACTTGGGCTCGATGCAACTGTATGTTCATCACTCTTTTGCATAATACCTGCATTCCCCAAAGGGAAGAGAGAGAGACAGAGGTGCTCCTGGAGTACACCCAAAGGGGCACAAGTCCTAACTCCGTGATTAATTATAGTTCGAAAATCCCAGTCTGAAAAAGAATAGAATAGAATAGAATACTCTTTATTATGTACACCATATAAGTAAAGAATCAGCTCTGTATCTGTTGCGATAGCACGACGTTCGATGAAGGACAAATTCCGTCGTTTGTCGACCTCTTGATGGTTTCTTCGCCTCTAGGCGTGTGCGGCTGCTCGGCAAAGTCTTCTGACCAGGATCATGACTCCTGCTAGAACTGCCGCTGCTGCAGACTGCAACTGAATACCACTGCTTCGAGATAGAAGATGTTACTCCCAGCGACCGTTAATTTTCAAATAAATCGGCGAGATCCTTGAAGGACCATGTCATTTTTGACCAATATAGTTTTGAAATGAGAGGTGTCGACTGTCCTGGTGGAATCCGTGGCAGCGAGTGGTTCGCTGAGCAGCGCCGCGTCACTGCTGCGCTGCGCACTCATACACTAATGCCGTGAGGGTCACGCAGATGTGTGTATAGCGTAGACGGCGCGTTTCGGCCGCCCGAAGTGTTGGGTACAATTCCCAACAATCACTTTGGCCAAAATCTGGGAATCGAACCCAGGACTTCATACTCAGCAGTAGCGCTTGCGACCACTAAACCAATGAAACCGTTTTCCTCCTCTCATCACAATTCCAAGCTTAAAAACTCTAGCTAAACGCTTGTAAAACAATCAACAATGAGTCGAAAGGCTTGTTAAACGTAAAAGGTTCAATTTAACCTGTCCGTGAGTACCGTTATATGTCGTGTAACACAATTGCCGGCAGTTGCGCTATTAGCAGTATTTGTTCACGTGACGTCATCACACGCGGTCATGTTTTAATTGGCTATATTAATTGCTTGTTAGACTACCAGCCGGCTGTACTCAACAAACGAAATGATATTCTTTGTTGAGCATTGCAGATAAAACTGCATTAAATGTTTAATAACATTCTTCACCTACAATATTTGGCATTCAATTATGACAGAACCAGATTACTATATAGGATCGAATCAGATTTGCTTTTTCATTAAATTAATAAAGAAATTTAAAATGACCACAGCACCGGACGCTGTGGCTACATTTGGGCGAATCCAAGTGTCGCTAAATCAACCGGACCCGTTATTCATCAAATTCTGCAAATTCATCTAAAATAAATTGAATTTAGCCCTGATTGATCATCAAGCAGGTTATGAATACTTCCCACGTATCCTTTCTGAAGAACATCACCAATAGTTCATGTGTGTCCTCTGTTGACTTGGAGTAAATTAATTATAACATTCGAATACCACAAGCTGATCAAGAAGTTACATCGCTCGGATCGCCACCGTCTCGTCGACACCGGACCGCGCTGGACACCGGCGGACAGAACTGGACTCGACCGGACGCCGCTGGACATATGGCGTAATGTGCATTATGAGCTCGCTGTCATAATATTATTAGTTTAATTATTCAGTTTATTCTCTGCAACGTGTTTTCCGTTAGTGTGGACTCGAAGGGAATAGTTCTGTATTTTATATAAAATTATGTATGAGTAAGTTGAAACATTTCAATATTTTTAGTACGAGTAGGTATCTGTAACGTATTGGGCGAGATGGGTAAATGACATGGATGCTATCGCAGTAAAAAGTTGGATGAGGTTGGCACAGAGACGAGAAGATTGGCACAAGACAAGAGACCTCTATGCCCAGCAGCGGCTGAATCCGAACTGTGGATGGTGATGTCTTGATGAGGAGGAAGTATCTGTGCGGGAAAACATTTTCTTGAAGAATTTTAATTTATATAGTCACATTAGTACGATTTTTTTGACAAATGACTTAAGTGGCTCCGTGTGTTACCCTCGTCACGTCGTTTGAATTAAACACTTTCTGAAAGAGACTCTACACTCAAACGCTCCAGTTTGGTAGGTCCTACTTCGAGAACGAGGTCAACCGTCAAATCCGAATTGGTTGGAAAGCGCTCGGGAAGTTGCGCGTTATCTTCTCCTCCAACTTACCCTAGTACTTCAAGACGAAAGTTTCTAACAGTGTGTGTTGCCAGTGATGACGTATTTTTTTTTCATCAGAAGGCTTAAAGTCGCCCAAAGGGCAATGGAGAGGGCTATGCTCAGAGTATCCTGGTGTGATCGAATCGGAAATGAACACCTCCGCAAGAGAACCAAAGTTACCGATAAAGCCCAAAGAATTGCCAAACTTAGGTGGCAGTGGGCAGGCCACATTGCTCGCAGAACTGATGGCCGTTGGGGCTGAAAAGTTCTGGAGTGGCGACCCCGTACCGGAAGACGTTGCGTTGGAAGGCCTCCCACTAGGTGTGGCGACGGCCTGGTCAAGTCTGCGGGAGTCCGGTGGATGCGAGACGCGCAGGACCGATCAATGTGGCTACGTTTGGGGAAGGCCTATGTCCAGCAGTGGACTTATTTTGGCTCAAATGATGATGATGATGACAAAACCATATTATTCGGTACATTTACAAATAAACATTTTGTTCCTTAAATTGTTAATTGTTTTATACGCCCGTTTTTGTGTTTCCTAATCATTTATACAGTTTCAAATTACTAATGAATGGAACAAGTTGACCTATGTACGAGTACGTTGTTTTATTTTAATTTTAATTTTGTTTAACTACCCGTGTCTATTACCAACACAAAAATAAATTGAATATTGGGCAGCTAATAAGAGTACACGCCCGCACGCACACGTGGGTGAAATTAATGATATTACACATGTAATGGAGCCACGCACTGCGCACCCTCCCTTACTTCCGATGTACCCGACTCGATAGGAACCATCGCTTGCGACACGCGACAGCATCCCCTTGTATGTGCGGCTGTGGGGACCAACTCATGCGGTTAAGGATAGTTTTAATTAGTTTTAAAATTAAACTGCTTTTAACAACTTTTATCATAAAATGTTGTCGGGTAAAAGTTAATCACCTAAAGTTTGCGGTACCCCGTGCCACCGAAGATATTTGTTGCCAATTAAAGTGTGTCGCATTTTTGTACGTAGCTACAATGCACGATGTAAATATCAGATTGTAAGAAATATGCTTCATAACGATGATATTTGCCTTGCATCCCGTTTTCAATAAACATCTTATTTTTATGGGCTTCTCTACGAAGTAGGTTATCACAATGAAAACACAGCTTAAGTAATTCAATGCGATTAAGTTCCACGCTCGGTGACGGCCGGCGGCTGCGGTGGTCTGCCAGAAAATAAAACATTCATCAAGCACTGGTTCGTTAGTCACAAAGCGTCGCCATCAAAAAGCAATGAAATTATAAGAGCGACGAACAAATTGGAAAACTATTATGTGTCCGTCAGCCTCGTTATTTACTGAGCAATTTGCCGAATGGAATTAACTCGGACGCGAGTTGCACAACGCCCTCCAATTTGCCGCTTTGGACGTTATCCCTCTGTGCACATTATGCTGTGTTCTGTGCACAGTTGTCACTGACACACACACACACACAATACAGAGTAGTATCACTCATGAATATCCACACGGCGCGTGCCCTTTATCATTGTGATTGTAACAAGGTATATAAGATTAAATTATAAAAAGGCTCGTGAAATGAATCCGCGCCGGAGCGTGACGCGAATGTGGATGTGTTGCGGTGAGCGAAGCAGGCGGGACAGAAGGCACACGCAGTGATACCAATACATGGTGCTGCACACGAGGTGTGACTGACATTGTGTGACCAAAACAAATTGTGTAAAATATATATTTGTTCTCTTTAGAAACATATTAATTAGAAGGAACACAGGTATAGAGAGTCATTTGAGATTAATCTGTTTCAATCAAAGTTTTTTATCGCGTATGTCGGCAGCGAGCCTTCTGTGTGTTCTTGTTACCCTGTACCGCACCAGCCCCCTTTTCTTTGTTCGCCTATTTAGCATACACAGGTGCCAGGTGACCTTCGTACGTTATCCTGTTCGTGTTTTACAAACAAACTTCTGCGGAAAGTTATAATTCCAGCATGTTGAGTTCAGATAACGACTAAATGTTTAACGACGTAGATACAAGATCAAATTGAGGCCTATTACACCTATTACGTACGGTCCCTTACAAGCAAACGTCCTTTCTACTAGCTGATAAATTAAATGTAACTTTATCGTTCATTGTGCGACGGTAAAAGTTTAGTTATTCCAATAAATATATCTCCCCTGGCAAGAAAAGCACATCAATATACCGGAGCACTCAAATATGTAATCAGAGGACGATTCTAAATCGTTAACCTACAAAGAGCGCGCTAACAATCGAGGCTATTCCATTTTATTTTTATGATAGCTATTACACGCTGCACCGCTCGTGACGTCATCCATCGCCGGCTGCGGAGGCGCGCGCGGCGTCTGCCCCGGCCAGAGCCGGCAGTGTGTGTCGTCAACAAAAAGTCCAATTTGCTTGTATTCTCTGGGTGCCACTCATCGCGAACGATATCAAAGGGCGCGCTTTAATTTGCAATATGTCGCATCGCTTGCGTCTGTCGCTCGTGTCGCGTCACATCGCGGTGTCGTAAACAACACAGTCACACACAACTTTCATGTCTGAACCGCGTCTGTGATTACAATCCTTACACCAACTGCTGTTATACTAGCAGGTCCTGGCAATCGCAGCTCGACTTTTATGCTAGTTTAAAGAAGTACTCGAGATACCCAATAGTCTAGTTACATAATTACGAAGCTTGCATATTTTCCCTTTTCCTGAACAACGTAATTAATAACAGAATAAGAAGCTTCTCGTCTATTAAATCTTTAACGTTATAAGATACCTCAGCTCCCGGCCAAGAATACTGTGAGTTGCGGACGTGGTGAGCGGTACAAAATAAACTACTACTTTACACCACGCGATAAATGTTTGCAACCGCCGAGTGGGAGGAAGGAGGGTAGTTATTCCTTTCTTCATTCAGATTACAGAAAGTTTATACTATTACTGGGTTGTTGCGGTCATAAGATTATTACAATATATTTTCATTAGTATGGTGTCGCCATTTGAATCTTGATATAATTCAGCCAGAGGCTCTTTACAAGGCTACATTCTATAAGCAAATATGACTGTCGAAAAGTCTAAATGTATGGTGTCATTTCAGTAGCGCATCCATCCATTTTGAACCTTTTGGACATGTTCCTGTATCCCCAGGTAAATGTTAGCAACATAATAGCCTAATTACGTCAATACACCACCAATGTTATCTATAAATTTGCAGTAGTTTAGTGGACTAGTACACTCGACTCGACTCACGTTACACACTACTCAGGTAACCGGAGCCGCGTGTCGTGCCTAGTCAGCGCCATTACCTGTATCCAGCCATTTACCAACAAGCCAATACATGCCGCAGTAACGGTGACAAATTAACATTACAATACATACATAAACCCGAGCCTTTTTCACATGGGGGTAGGCAGAAACTACAGAACGCCCCATGCTACGATCCTTACATACTCCTTTTGCTTCATTTACGCTCCTACATCTAGTTATACAAGTAAGGTTATACGTAACAAGCATCTGCCTTTCTGAAGAATATCACGAAAAAGATCCATCTAGGGCGTCCTCTCCCGGCTTTTCCACTTACGTCTGCCTTGTAAATACCTTATGGTAGTCGCCTTTCATGCATCCTCTCAACATGACCAAACCTTTTAAATATAATAAAATAATATGATCTAAACGAAAACAGACTGCCTGAACAAAACATTAATGTTCTAAGATACAAAAAGGATTACTAAATAATAGAAACTTCTTCCATTTCAGACGTCTCAGTGCCCAGTTGCCAATCAGACTGAGTACCTATATACATTTATTGAACCCACCGAGAGCTGCCAGCAATAGTCAAAATATCGAATTTTATTCATTCCTCTTCTATCGATGCTCGCGGTTCGCTAAACTTTCTAACTGTGTGAAATAAAAGTTATATATTTCCTTCAGGTAGGTAGTAGGTAATCTGGTTCTCTACCATTCCTTATGTTAGTATGGATTCCTGTACTCACATAAACTATAATAATGTAGTACTGTGTGTTACATTGTACCATTCATTAATGGTCCATTACCGCGGTATATTATCTGTGGTAGGCTCCGTACAGTTCGACACTCGTGACCCGAATGACTAGCGCGCCCTATTATTCATTTCACCTTAATTTACTCTCTTTATCTATAACTAGCGATAGCGACGCAAATCGGGCCCACTCGACTATATTTGGATTAATTCGGGGAATTTACGTAGTGTTCAGTATTTGACTAGGAACTTAAATATTTTATGAAGCACTAGCTTTTGCCCGCTGCATCGCCCGCGTGAAAGTCGGAACTTATACCAAGAGAACATATTCCGAGAAAAAACTATCCTAACTACAGGGTCTCAAATTATCTCCTTACCAAATTTAATTTAAATCGGTTCAGAGGTTTTACCGTGAAAAGGCAACAGACACACAGACTTATAATATTAAGCATGGATATGGATTTTGAAAAGAAAATCTGATTTAGGTATTAGTACAACGCTTTTAGAGTCTACTCCTGACCTATGAGCTATAAAGTTTTATGTCCAACGAAAAATTTAAATGGAAAATGCTCTTAGAATAAATTGGTTTTCTCTCGCTTTTGGTAGTGATTAAGTAAGTAACCTTCATTACTTATATTCCGAGTTCCTTAGCGAGCGTGTGGCGGCCGATACGGACGCTGATAATGTTCTCATAAAGAAAATTTATCGTAAAGCTGCGTCAGACCGTGCTCGGGGCCCCACCAGCCGAGAGCTAGGCCCTACTAAATTATACTTAGAAGATCATTATGATATTCACTTTTGAGTTCAATTCTAGAAGAAATCTTAAGAGCTGAAATTGCAGGTTTTCATAGTCTCAAAAATTTCGTGAATGACAATGCTGTCGCTTTGTAAGAACATGTTTCGTCACAGGCCTGTAGAGATGTGGCCTGTAGACTCGTACTGGAATCAAAAGCCAGATAATTATACAGTTGTTATTTTTTGTCCCCTTTTTATTACTTTGCCTCACACTAGGAATTTCTTCTGTATCGTGGTATTTACAAACATATAAACTCATATACAAACAACCAGACCACAATAACTATCTGTGGGACATGTGTTTTTTTGGGACGTCGGTTTAATTTTTTTGTTAAAAAGCTATATTTTTCTCTTTTTAGTTTTGGTACCCCAAATTACCATCAAAATCATTTATAGCCGAAGTACATCTCATAAAAATTCCAATAAGCCACCCTTTCAAAAACAAAAATAATTTTCAATATCGGTCCGCGATTGGCGGAGTAATCGCCGAACAAATAAAAAAAAAACATACGGTCGAATTAAGAACTTCCACCTTTTTTTAGGTCGGTTGAAAATACTTGTTACGTGCGAGAATCGAACCGGGACACGTAATGCAGCAGCCGATCGCCCAACCATGTCGTCATAATATAGTTGTGAGCGTGAAGAAAAGACTTTTACAATGCATGTCCTCGAAAAGAGCGTTTTCCAAGCAGCCAAACTGTGCGGAAAGTGTCACTTTTTTTTACTAGTGCTTTTTACTTTACTGTACTTTTTTAATTTTTAACTCCAACGTCAGCCCGCCGCATAGAGTTTTTATTATTTGAGAAAAGTTTTAAAATTAGTTAAGTACAGATTATCATTCATATAAAAAGTAAAACAAAACTAATACGTCATTTAAGGCGTTTCTAATTACTCTAGATTTAGATTTTGATCAATAAATTAATTTTACTTATTCATTAAATATGTTTGGCAGAATTAATATTTTGCTCGTGCCTTTTTGCGTTATGACGTGACAGCTATTGCACATGCGCAGTAGAACTATGAACTATTAGTTAATCTGTGGATATGCTGAGCGCCCTTGAATAAGCGCCATTTTATTAATTTCTTGCTTGGTTCAGATATATTTTTTTATTTCCTCGCACAATGCATAGTAAAATGTTGAATGATACACGTGCGTAAGATGATTTTTGACTCGTGTCGATTTATCCACTCATCGGAAATCACCTACTTCCCACACTTGTAGCATAAATAACTATTTCCATTACCTTGTCTATTATGTAACACATTGCCTAAGAAATTCGTCTCGAAATATGAACATTTAGACACAAGATTATAAAATAAAAATTACAAAAAAACAAAACTACATAATAACAGTTACGAAATGACTTTTATATAGAGTTTTGATATTATTATGTAACTACAACGTAATTATTTTTCGTTTTGGCGGCCAAGTACGAGTGAAACAATTTGCAATTTAATGAAAAAAAAGTACGTAACTGAATATGCTACTGTTGGTAAACACATTCTGCCGCTACCTTCGCGCTTTTTCCACCACCCTATCCGGTAGAATGATACTGAAACTGTTACTTCTTGAAAAAGCACGCGTTGATTGTGTGTATATAGTCTGTGGTTTTTAGTCTGAACGAAAAACTAATTTTAAGCTGTTTCTAATAAATTGTTGTTGGAACTTATTTGCATTTAATTAAGTAAGTTCATCAGGTAGTGGAAAAAGAATCGTTCATATCTCGCATAAAAAGGCTTTATTTTAACACTCGCATGTAGCTTTCTTTTTCGTTTCAATTGGCTACATCGCTCGTATTAAAATCTCGACATTTTATGCTCGGCACGAAATGTACTATTGCCTTGCAGTGGTACAAGTAGCAGGCTAGTATAATTATTAATAAGCCAGTGTTCCGTAGTCTCTACCCTTGTGGCCGTATCGTAGTAAGAATCTACTGCCTACTAGTGGTTAATGAACAGGCTCCCGCGACGCCTCTTTCGTTAATTTATTGCCGTCTCGAGCGGAGCCGTCGATAAACCCTCGTTGTAGTTAATGCCTTTCTGCGAGATAGTGGAGGCAGGCTCCAAGCGACTGCAGTTGCACAATATCAAGCAACTTTTATATGGACCATGTTTAAAACCAATTCTCGTTCCAAAACGTTCACAATCAGGGGTAATGAAGTTTCAATGACATCACGATTTTGTTGTGAAATAGGGATAGCTATAGTGCCCGGTATCCTGTATAGCTCTGGTCTCTCTCTCACACTGAAACAATGATGCTTTTCTACAGCCCCAGGTTGCAATCCCATCTTGGCAATAATCAATGTTAATAACTAGTCAAAATGTATAGAAATCAGAGGCTTTCGATAGTTTGAGACAGAATTAGAATTCAAACGTACCTCAAAACAACAGGAACTGCCCCTATGCTATGCTTGTAACAGATCGAAAGTGGCAGCTAGAATAAATGTGACCTATCATTCTTGACGCATGAATCTAGGTAATGCAGACTATCCTAAAAAAAAACAGCCAAGGCGGGTCGGACTCGCGCACTGAGGGTTCCGTACAAACAGCTACCTTCACCAAAATAATTAAATAACATTACGGTAGTTCATAAACTATGAGGGCACTGAACATTGCCCTAATGATAAGATAAACAGAATTGAGAGACAAAATTAAATTTTCCGTCGGAAAAGTAGTCCCCATACATTAACATAAGTCGCGGTCAGTTTACTAACTGCAAATAAGTTAATAATCTTTTTGTTTGATGTAGGTACAAATTTAAGATTTTCGGATGTTTTCCTTTACTTGTGCTACGAGTATAAGACATTGCTTCTTGCCAAATTTCATGATTCTAGGTCAACGGGAAGTATCCTGTAGATTTGGATTCCCTTACGAGTGTAAAATATGCGTCATTAAGGGCCGTATCTCTTGATTGCGTTGATCTAGAAGTTTGTTTTTTTCACAATTGAAAGGGGTTACACACTTGAGTATACGATATTAATTTTAACTCGATACTATTACGCGTTCGCGAGATAAAGGGTTTTGGCAGACAGACGGACAGCAAAGTGTTCCTATAAGGGTTCCGTTTTGTAAACACGTAATTTAACACATTCGGCTTCTCTCGGCTCCACTCGGCGCGGCCAATCGCAGCAATAGAAACATCGCTAGTTTAATTGCCCCCTAGATACCATCTGACAGACGATTTACTAAACTAATCACCATTTTACGTAAATACTGGCGCTCTATATTTCATGCGCAATCCGTTGAATTTATTTTGTTTGTAAAAATATTACGAATGAGTGTTATCAGATTAGCCGCGATGGAGATTACTTTGGATCCTTTTGATTTTAATTAATGGTTACGTGATGTGCCTGATAAGATTTTTTTACTATTAATCTTTGCTTTTGACATCAAGTTTATTAGGATGTCATTAAAAAGTACTAGTTTTATGTGAATAATGCTAACTGGTAAATAAATCCTCTCTACTGTGCAAACATTTTAAATAATAAATCATATAAGCATCTAAGAGAAGCGGGCGTCCGCTGCGGCGGCGTCTTCACAAATAAAACTGCTCGTCACTCGTCATACGTCTGAGAGATGTTGCTGACGTAGCGCGCCCCCCTTCCGCCCCCCGGGACTACTAGCCCCCACCTCACCCCTTCGTACTCCCGCGACCACATTCAATAACCCCCGCGGACTGAAAAATATGTAGAAGCAGCAGAATACCGCCTTTCATGAATTATCGCCCGAAATCTTCAGTTATTCACTGAGGCAGGACGGAATTAACATTACCGCTTTATAAATGTACGCTCAAAGGAAACGGTGGGAGGAAACGAAATAAATAATACGTACTTGTGATTGCTGACTGCGCTGTTGGTCGAAGGAACTCACCCCATTTATATTTTTCATTTATATTAATAGAATAGTTTTCACATAATCATGGAATGATTTCAGAATTATTCAAAAGTAAGCTTCAGCTGTGTATCTAATTCCCCCTGCCCACGTATAATACGACATCCCACAAAGACCTTACGTCGTGGCTCGCAGGAAGTGCATCGAATGCTCGCGTCCGGTAGTCGACTGCGAGTGACGGGGTTCTATACTTTCTAAAACACATCTTTTTTTCAAGACTTCACCCACGTAGAGGTTAGATGTTATTTCAGGATACCACCGGGATAAAAATGTATCCAATGTTCTATCCCAGATCATAGTCTATCCCTGTGCCTTTCGTCTAAGCCCATTCAGGCATACAAATGAAACAAACACGCAAAAGAAGAGACTTTCGCATAATGGTATCGTAATGGATATTAGGGTGAAAGTCACTTTTAATTTTATTTTATTTCGCAGCAATATCTGCTGCCATGTTTAGCTGTCAACCAGACGAACGCAACATTAGTTTTCTGTGGCTGATGAATGCACAGCAGTGAGCTCTTTAAATAATGCATCTCCCTGCACGGCGATGCAGTGTCTGCGAACGAACAGTAATGTTGGCTTATGAAACTATGTCAAGAACCTAAACAGTAATAGTAAACGTGAGGCGTGCGGTGCAGTCAAGTATATAATATGAGCAGGCGCTGCAACTAAACAACACTGTTCACCGTTTAGAATGCGCGCCAAGATTTGACACGGTTGTAAGTACTTGATATTAACGTAATTATATTCAGTCATTAGGTACCCAACAATAACTTTTGCCTACAATAATCACTGTAACATTTTTCTTTGAGTCCTAAACTAAACACTAACGATCTAACATTAGGCGTTAAATTCTTAGCTAACTGTCATTATGTACACATAATGTGCTACCCGCCTACGCGCCAACCCGCCAACCCGCCAGCCCGCCAATCCGCCAATCCGCCATAGTCACACAAACCTCGGCTAATGAGACGCTGTAATCGTTATTTCTACTACAATATGTTTGAAAGGACTCGTAAAAACTTTGGCTCAGCCGTTAACGATGTAGTTAGAGTCACCACTGCGAAGACATGGCCTCATTAGCCTCAATTAGAAAATTATGTGAATAAATAGACGCCGCGCCTTAGTGGGACCACTTTGGGGCTGAACGCAGCTGTAGGAGAATACTTGAGAATAAAAAAATAAAATAAAATGCAGCTCTTTGCACCGTTTTGTGTACGAGCTAACAAAGTGGCGCGATGTTTATGCAGCACTATGCCTAGATTAAGACGTATAACGCTAACAACAGTGGAAGCATTGTTTGCGCCGATTAGCTGCCAGCCTGTAGTTACGAGCACGTCCGCGGGGCGGCGCTAGTCTTCCACAATCACTGGCCGCACGTAGGTTGGAGGTGCTAAACTGTAATTTGTTGTAATAACTGTGAAAATACTAAAATATTAGCTTGAGTCAATATTTTTGTGTGCCTACAGTACTGTTTATGGTTTCCAGCCACCTTTAAATAGCTAGGTCTACATTATTAAGGCTTTATACCCTAAACTGGATAATAACTTAGGGGCATTGCCGAATTTTTATAAACGTTAGCTTAGTAATATATTATTAGACTCAATGTATCAACTTTTTTGAAAAATTTTCGCCATGTAGTGTAATGAGATTGGAACTTTTCCTTAGGAGAATATTTGCCTACTCATTTCTGAACGCCTCCTTTATATATTTCATCATAAAGGCCGTATTTAGCCTTAAAATATGTTACAGTATTTTCAGCAGCATACAGCACACGCAGTCAGTTTTCCGTCAAGAAGTGTCAATAAGGCCATGTTTCCGATATTAGCAGCCACTGTGCTTGCAGACGCGAGTTTGACGAGAGCGCGTATTGTTCGCCGGTAATTAGAGCGGCAGACTGTGACGTCATCTGGCGCAGGTCACTTTGTATCCACACGGTTAGTGACGACTGCCATGTTCGCACTTATAAAACTGCAAATTAGTCGTTACAAAAAAGTGTGTTTGTTATTAATATCACTGTTACTAAAAGTTATATTTTCCTGTATCAAAATTTCGATATGTACCACCTGACAGGGTGCTTTCTTAGTGTAAAATTAATATTTATATTTTTTATAATCTTTCACTTCGTCCATGAAAACTGTTACTTTCTTAAGCATACCCCTTAGTAACGGCTAGTAAACACAAAATAGAAATGGCGCGCCGCCGCTTACGTACTTTGTGTTAAAAGGTTGAAAAAAAAAACCAGCCAAGTGCGAGTTAGTTAGTGCAAAACACGTTTGTTGTATGGGAAAATACATGTTAAAGTGGGGTTTAATATTTTGTATAAATATGTTCTGTTTTTAGTATTTGTTGTTGTGGCAACAGAAATACATCATCTCAATTATCATCAAAAATTTCAACTTCCTAGCTATCACGATTCATCCAAAACCAGCCAAGTCAAATCTCGAGCTAGAATTTATCCTAAGTTATCTGCTTTATGTAAATAATTCGACTAAAGTTATATTTTATAATAGCAAATATTGTTGTAGCAGAAAAAGCAAGAAATTGTGTTTTTAAATTTATTTTAGAATGTTTTATGTTCTTGGAAATAAATTTCAGGATACAGAGCTTGGCAACCATTTTGATCTCAATTCTTGAAAGCCAACAACCGCGCATACTCTTATTATTGAACTCGGCTCCCTTTTTCACATTTATGTTTTTGATGTATGTATTGACTGTAATCTATATCTATATACATAAAAGAGAAAGTATGTATGTATGTATGTTCCTTATAGACTCCGAAACGACTGGACCGATTTGAATGAAATTTGGCATGGAGATAGTTTGAAACACTGGGAAGGACATAGGATATATAGTTTGTATTCCCTTTGGATGATAAAACACTTTTTACGCGGGCGAAGCCGTGGGCAGTAGCTAGTAGCTTATGTCAATCAAAGAATATTTTGCAAACAAAACTGTCTTAAAAGAGGTTTAATATTGATATTCTGGCTCCAAGTGGGCGCACGGTCGGAACGCTTTGACATGCTTTCGGATTCATGGATGAGTTGCGGTATGTCAGGAATGGTCACTCAATCACCGACCAATCTTGGCATGCGTCGCTTAACCTTCAAAATTGACCCGTGCTCTTGTTATCATATTGCTAATACCTAGTCTTTACTTTTTACCCGGCTGCAAGGAAAGGGTTATGTTTTTCGAGCGTATCTTGTATGTATGTAATATTCTTTAAATTAGATAAATGCAGTTAAAAAAAAGAAACATGGCGGATTTTGGGCGCCATAATGTAGGGGTTGCAATTTTTTTTTTCGAAACCCTTCGAGTGGGGTATCAAAATGAAGGGTTTTTAGAGGTGATTACAAAAATATATACCACTTATATGTTTAAAGTCATTCGATAAAAAAAGTAGGTACAACTAAAAAGTTGTAACAAAATCAAAAATCTCGACTGCTTGAAAAGCGAACTGAAACGGTGTAAACAAGAAGAAAAACTTGATGCGCAGTCGGAGGATACATATTCGCGAGCTGGCTGACCAAAACAAAATGTTTATGTTGGTTTTATTAACTTTTTTATATAACGTTACACAAGTCTCTCCTGTCTCATATGATGACGTTAGCGTGACTGAACATCACGAGCCGATAGAAGATGTCATGATCATTTGGCAACGCGTCTATTACTTTATTAATTAGCTGAAGTGATTGTCGCCGGATTAGAACGTCTTACATCGACGCGATCGGGTCCGGAATAAGGCTGCCGGAGTTATTACGATGAATGACACTAGAAAAAACATTGGTATGGAGGGTAGGGTAGGCAGGAAGGTAAGTAGGGTAGGATAAGCAGGCATTAGGCAGTCAGCTACCTAATGCCTGCCTACCCTACCCTCCATACCAATGTTTTTTCTAGTGTCACTCTTTCGCGTAAAATCATAACACCGCCATTCAGAAAATGACTTCAAATGTACAACGCCATCTATTGAACATGGATTTCAAACTGTCCGAGTATCTATATGAATTGCGTGTGTTGTGATATTTTACTTCTTGAACACTTTAAATTCATCTAACTTTTGATAGAGTGAACCGATTGTGATGAAACAAAAAAAACTTTTTTACAAAAAAAATCTACCGACTTCCAAATAACTACAAAGTAAAAAAATACTTTATTTTTAGAAGCCGGTGTCCATAACGCAAAAAAATGGTACATAAAAGACCTTTTTTGAAAAAAAGGGCTTTTATTTTTCACTTTTTAGCTGTACCTACCTAATAGGCAAGTTGTTTAATAAGTTTACTATAACGCCAGAATAGATTACCCAAATATCATGAAACTTGAACAAAACCGATCAAATGAGAGATCTGCTTACCCCTTAAGAGCGTACTGGCGTGATGTTATGTTATGAAATGGTATAAACAATAAACAGACATGCGATTGCAGCAGTCCCGAGAGTTTTGCTGTTATTTATTGAAGAGTTCTGTTGTATATCTTCGAAGTTCTTCATCAGATCTTCACCAAATTATTAAAATGGGACCAATTTCGAAACATAATCTTTCAAAAAAAAAAAAAATTCAAAATCGGTTCACAATTGACGGAGATATCGGTGAAAATACATAAAACCTTCTACTTTTTCGAAAGTCGGTTAAAAACTAAGTAATACTTCAAGTTACGTTTAATTTTTATGTATAGAAGTTATCTACATTAGTATCGTACATTTTACGTAATGCGTGCACAAATAAACAGCCAAACAGATAAACAGCCAAAAAATTCAAATATGCTAGAAATGGGTTCTGCTGGTTATCCTTTAACATCCTGGCTATTTTTTTTAACGTTTTCGATGTACAAAAATGACCTTTCTACAGATTTATTATATGTATTGTTGATGACTGATGATGATGATATGTTTTCCAAGTCTCAGATAAAACAGTGTATCCTATAATAGAGAGAGACACAAAATAATGCTCAGGATATGTGATGGATAAACCAACGAACCCAATAATTTTCAAATCACATAAATTTTCGCAAGTTTGCAACTTTCAAGACTTAAAACTTTCGCGGAGTATATGTACTTAAGAAGCAATTAAAATAAATACCACAGAGGCACCATGTTGTATGGGGTAAGGCTTATCGTTGAGTTATTTGCCGCTCTTAAAAGGAATGTTGACGATCTCAACACCGCATTTTCCTTTCTGTTCCAGTTTTAGTTTTGAATCATGAATCAATCCAATTCCTAAGATTCAAAAATCAATGTCTTGAAGTACCTTTGATTATTAAGTAATTATTTTGCGTACCTATTGCAAATTACCGCGACACATGAAGCAATACCGTTTGATCCCAACCTTGCTAATTACACAGTTATGTCGAAGGAATGCTTATTACTTGCTACAGATTTGAATGCGTGATTACTTTACAATCAGCTCAGTAGGAACGCACGCTCGGCCAAATACTCGACATCTGGAACTCAAACTTTGATAAATTTATAATTAAAATACTTTCTGTAACTAAATTATTTATGCGAGGCTAAAAATAAAAGGGACGACCCGCGACGGTCTTCTAACATTAGAATTATATAGTCACCTATATTTTGTAGTACTAGAATTGAGTAAAAATTATGCGGCACAAGATCTCATACCTTTAAACGAGCAATTCTTGTATATAATATGTATATATATATAATCTGAATCTCGGAAACGGCAAAAACGATTTGCATGGAATTTAGTATACAGGAGGTTTCGGGGGCGATAAATCGATCTAGCTAGGTTTCAGTTTTAAAAAACGTCGTTATCTCTATTTTCGCCCGTGCAGAGGTCGGTCTAGCCCCGGCACTAAGACTTTAAGTACACCAGCCAGGAAAACATAGCAATACTCATCAAAGTTGGTTACGATCGCAGTATAAAGTTATTGTATTATAAGTGAGCACATTCAGCCGTTTTGTGTTCCATTGTGTTTTTCGTCGGTGGCGACGTTACATTCGTTTACATTCGTTTGGGCGCACGGTTGGCGCATTGCTTGAGCGATTGACTGCCGCGCTGCGTGTCGCGGGTTCGATTCCCGCACGGAACCTATATGTATGACCTGCAGATAGTTGTTCCGGCTCTGGAAGTTGCTTATGTGAGTTTATATGTTTGGTTCCTAGTGAGGGGCAACGATTTAGAAAAAAAAACACTTCGGCTGCAGTTTCTTTACGAGTGTTGACTACTTGAGCATAATTAGCGGCACAGCTGAGCGGGAAGTAACCGGCGAAACACAGAGGCGAAAGGACATCGCCGCGATAATCACACGCGTTAATAACGCCGCCGCCACGGACCCGTCACGCTCCCACGCCTCAGCTCGCGGACGACGCTCATCACATTATTTATCACACATTTATTCCTCGTGTTCAATTATAACACATTATGAGTGATGTAATTTTACTCGTCGAGCGGTAAATTGATACCTGCTGTATTCGTGTTCATCAATTACTGCCATTTGTATTAATTGCTACAGACTGATCAGGTGATCAGTTGCCTGAAATTAGAATATTAAACGTGAGCTGCATATTTGTAAAATGTGTATCAACTATTAAATTTCAAACTGTTGGATTAATTCAATATTGTGCCTGAAAGAGGAGATGTGCGGCAACAATAAAGTATGCATCAAAGTTTATTGTTATTTTACAAATATTCTCAAATGAAGAATGATAAATGCCGTTATTACTGAAACAATTAAAAGGCCATATTGTCTATTTTTTTAGTTTTTTTTTGGCTGGCAAATCATCCAATAACTTCTCCCGCTCTGGGTGAAGCGAAAGGGTGTGTCAGACTTTTACTGAATAAAAGCCACCCGTGTTCCTTCAGTAGCTAATATATATAACTCCCTTTCAAATTCATCCGCGACCCTCCAGCCACCTTAATGCTATACACTTATGTTGTGGGCCAAGTTAGAATCTAAAGGAACTCTTCTTATTTACTAACTTTTAAGATAACGGAGAGGAAACTTATGCGACGGGTCACAGAATAAGAATGAGCTATGAGTATATGACGTGTGTGGGTCACGCAATTCGGCTGCTCTCGGCTACTCTCGACTCTGTTCAGCTCGCGAGTGTTGCAAAGCCGATTACAGGCCGCGAACTGCACCTCACACATTACATAAAAATTCAGTTGCAGTAGTCCCACTCAACACGCCGCATTGAAGTTACATAAAAGATCGTGTACATTGAACGAGCAGGCTTGTTCCATTTATTCGAAGGAAGCGTCTTGATGGTATAGTAGTTCTTACGTATGTTGCCACACTAGTTGTGTAGTGTTTAGGTCTCGGACGCGGCGTGGCGAGGTGTCGCCCGGGACCCCGGGAGACACGCAATCCGATTGTCGCGGCAACTGCACCGGATCGTCAGAACTGTCATACGAGCCGCCGCCGTCAAGAGTAACCTTTGATACACGCCGATCCATTCACGCTTTACTTCCTTACAATAAGACTTCAACGGATCAAATATTTGTATGACCTACAGATAGTTGTTCCGGATCTAGGTGTTGGTGTACGTGAGTTTAAATGTTTGTAAACGCTCCAACGATACAGGAGATATTTCTAGTACGGGCCGTAGATAAAACAGATTGAAATGTTACCAACAAACAACTATTTTATAAAGAAAGCGAGCTTAGAAATGTTTTCCAACTAACAATGATAATTATCTAAAGCAAGTTTGCACCTGATCACGATCTCGCGCAATTGCCCCGACATCTTGAACTTAATTAAAATCCTGCCGGTCTGCACTTGAGAGATGTCAACGTTACTGTTTCTATATTATTTTACCGATTGTTTTGTGAATGTGTGAACATTGGCCTTATAGATTTCTACATGCTTGTTAACATTTGTTAACTTTTTATTTCGTTTAACATTTTTTTTTTTTTTTTTTAATTTCTTACGACTGTTGTCGGGCCTACGTTGTCCCCCCATATCCAAGTACTAATGCTGTAACATGGAAATATTGTAAAACCAAAAGAGTAACCATGGAGTTTCTTGCCGGTTCTTCTCCATAGGAAACGACTAACCCAAACCGTGCTGTAGACGTTTTATAAGTGCCCATGTAGTCCTATGTAAAATAAAAAAAATATTTAGATTTTTTTGAAAATTTAATCATAGCATAATGACATGCAAATTTTTGGTTAGTATTCAATTAGGTCATTTAAACTGAAGAAATTCGTTTATAGTAAAAAAGGAATTCTCTATTAACCACCTGCCTTCTATATTCAAATTTTCTATACAGAAATTAAATAAGGTATCTGCTAATCCATTTTTATTAAAAAAATACCCCTAATCGTCTGACTACTTTAATAAAGGTTAACATTTTTGTCTGTTTGTCAATTTATCACAAAGCCAGTTTGTCCTACAGTTTCAACCCACATACATAACATTTAATGACAGTTTAATATATTTGTAAAGTTCGTGGCAACAGTCGTTGTGTGGAGGATGAGCGGTCGTCCGCTATCGATCACTGACCAACTGTATAATTGTTTATTTATGACATAATATACGTTTCAATCGTAATTTTAGTTAAATTTATAACATTGTATTATTTTAATTCCTTTATTCAACACTTTTCTTATTAATTACATTTTTAAATATTTTTACAAAACACATACAAAAAACAAAAACATTTAAAAATATAAAAATAGAGGCCCACCGGTATCGGGAACAGGGTCCAAGCTACCGGCGGTCAGGGCTCCAGAGAGAGGAACCTCCTAACTATACGAGCCGTGTCCAGCAGTACTGCTTTCTGAATCAGGCCCTTGACCCAGCTGCCTAACGAGAGCCTCCTAAGATGTTGGTCGAGGCTCATGGCTACTAAGCCATTGGCTGACACGACTATCGGTACAATGATCGCTGTGTCCACATCCCACATGTCGACAACCTCGCGAGCCAAGTCAAGATACTTGATTTGCTTATCTTTCTCGGCTTTCACGAGGTTCCCGTCATGCGGGACGGTAACATCAACAATCGTTGCACGCCTCTCGATTCGGTCCACCACCACTATATCAGGCTTGTTAGCGATAATAGTCTTTTTTTTTTTTTTTTTTTTTAATTATTATTGTAATTATAATTCTGCATGCTTGAATTGGTGGAATCAATGCTAAATTGCCAATCCACCAATTTAGGCATACATCAAGTTCAAAAAAATAAACACAATTACCCACATCATGAGACCCTAAAAATAATTGGCTCGCCATCTTTGGGAATCCACTATATTGGATGTAGAATGATATCACGTAGATATCATCCGTACATTGTCATCCAAATAAAAGGTGTACGCAAAATGTCAGCTCAATCGACTGGGAATAACTGTTTTGAAATTCTGTTGAAAGATTTGTCCCTTACATCTAATATATAATATAATACCCTTGAACGAGCAACTCTTGTATATGTGTTCTATGTCTGAATCTCGGTCAACGATTTTCATGAAATTTAGCATGCGGGAGGTTTCGGGGGCGATAAATCGAGCTAGCTAGGTTTCATTTTTAGAAAACGGTCGTTTTCTCTATTTTCACCCGAGCAGAGCTCGGTCGCCCAGGTACCATCTAATAAGGCAAGTTAAATTAAATGTTGTAAAAAGGAGGAGGCGCGATAATGTTTCGTTAATGTGAGTGAAAAGGGGCACTCCCACTTGTTCAGCGATAATAACATTAAGCATGTGAATGGGCTGGGGATAGGCACGCACCGAGCACAGTGCGCAAACGGACGGCCTAATGAAAGGCTCCTAATGAGCTCTACGTTACAGAACATTCGCTCAATCACCGGCACCTCACTTACGAGGCCTTTTTTCTGTTTTCTTACTCTAATTACAGCAATAACGAAGCGGAAATTGTTGAAAAATATTTTCGGTACTTTCCTTGAGTGTTGTTTTCTTCCAGGAAATACTACTTTAACATCTATCCCGTAATACACAATTATTTCTCGCTCCCAAAATTTCGCATCAATAAATAAATCGTTAAGTCCAATTGTTTGGCCCACAATACAAGCTGGGTCAGGCTTATATTAAACTCCTTTTGGGAATTTCATAAACTGGACTTTTAGCTTCGAGTCTGCTATTGAGTTTTATGTGGGTGTGGCCTCGGCTTTATAGCAGGGAGCCGTAACGCGGTGACGTACGACGGTGTAGCCGAGCCTACACGTTGGACCCCGTGAGCGGTATGCGTGTCCCAGCCGCTACACTCCGACACATTACAGGGGCTCTAGACTCATTCTATCACTATACCATACCAAAGTTAAAGTCAAATATATTTATTTCAATCAGGTCAATAAGCGGCATTTTTGAACGTCAAACATATAAAAATTAAAATTTACAAGTAATAAAAATTGATTCTACCGTCATTCGGAAAAGTAGAGAGCGCGAGCCTATCAATAATAATAAAAAAAAAGTAGCTTGTTATGGAGAAGAACGCACAAGAAACTCCATACTTACTCTTTTTTTTAAATAGGTGTTTTCCAATACTTACATAAGTACATACATGAATAAATTCATATATGTGAGGACGATGCTCCCAAAAATAGCACTACACACAATACTACATACAGGTAAAAAGAAATAAAAGCATTAACAGGTAAATTCATTAAATTTATAAATAGGAACAACAACGGAACAGTGTGTGAGTCAATTTCTATAAAAAAAGAAAATAAATACAATAACTATGAATAGGCATATAAATTAGTAAATTTGATTTTGTCTACACTAAAGATTACCCTATGGAGCAGTACCAGCATGTTTTACATATACCATACCTTCCGTACCTATGCAGTGTAATTTTTTCAAGTGGACGTAGAGGGTCAAATCCGAAACTAAGAGGAATAACGAAGGAATAAAAATACTTAAAGTAGTCACGAGCCCGATTTTGATGACAATTAAGGCCCAGTTTTTTGATCCGTAGTTAACTTAACCAATGGTTACAAATTTATGTAAAACGCGTCTATTCATATATTATTTGTCTAACAAATGGTCAAATAATGAACTCTCCAACTTATTTGCCCATTTATGATGACAACTTTAATTGATAAAAAATTTAAACCATTGATTACCAAATTTAACCATTGGTTGAGTTAACTACGGATAAAAAACTGGGCCTACAACTGCATCATTGAATCTTTGAAAAGTAAATTAGTAAAAGTTGATATTGTAAAAAAGACACACAGTATTAATACACCATCCGATAGCGTCGCTGTGTCGCGGTGTCATGTCGATGACTCTGCAGCATCGCTCCAGAGGAGTTTCATTTAACTCGGGCTTTGCAATTAAAAACTCAAATTACAAACACCGCAGAATTAGTGCCGCGACTAAAATGTCACCAAACTATGCTAGCAAGCTACGCCTCGTACTTGTAGCGCCATAGCACCGTAGCATCATAATGTCGTAGCAACAGAACACTGTAGCAGCACAGCGAAGCTGTGAGGTGAAAGTATTAGATACGCACAAAGCGTTTTGCTAATACTTTCATTGTGCGCAAGCTAAGGAGTGGAATTCCCTGCCGAGTCTTTATTCCCTGATAGCTGTAACCTTGGGGGTCGTTAAGTAAAGAGTAGGTTACTTCTAGGCATCGCTTACTATCAGGTGAGATAGTGGTCAAACGTGAGCCTTATGATTATAAAAAAAAAACCTTAGATTTGAAATCGATCAGTTCCAAAATAACTTAGGGTCAACCACAAGCAGGCCCGCCTATTTTCGGTGTTTATCGAGCCTGTATCCTGCCTGTGCCCCGCTTGTATCCCGCCTGTGACCGGCCTGTGAACAAAACTAACACAATGTGTACAAACACGAAACAAAGCGGCCAAGCGGGGCTCGTTCCCGCGTCCAATCTACACTCGACGTACTTTTACAGCCCATGAAAACACAACAGTTATCCTTGTTGCGAACAATGCGAGGTATTCGCGAAGTTATAGCTCACTTTTTATATTTATTAAATCCCGCACCGCGGTGGGGCCCTGGATTGGGACCCGCGGCCCTTGGAGTGGGGCCCCGACACTCGCAGATTTGGTTTCAATCAATCTCAGCTTGGCATCGTATTTTCCGTCGTAGGTCACAACTAACTATGAATAATTACGGTAATTAATGTTAATGATCGCGTTCACGGACCAGGATTTTTCTTGTGAGTTTGAATGAGTTCCGACGCGTTGGTTGCGCTGCGTCGGTGTGTGAGCGCGGGGAGAAGGGGGAAGTTGCAGCGCCGTCATCGAGTTTACTTCACGTTGTCTGACGAATGGTGGTTATTTAATCTTAAATGTGATTTTAGTGACAAAGAGCCGAGAAGCTCTTGCCAGTCATATCGATGTTTTATTATTTCAGCTTCAGTAAGGCCCAGTTTTTAGATCGGTTCTTAACTCGACCAATGGTTAAATATTCTTATTATTATTATTAAAACCTTTATTATTTCCTTAACATACATAGAGTTTCTTAACATTAGGTACACAAATTTACATAATTTTTAGTTAAGGCCCCTGGCGGGTATAGGCCTCCTCCAACAATTTCCAGGTTTTTCTTGTCTTCGCTAGTTTTTTCCAGTCTTCTCCAGCATTTCTTTTTATTTCATCTATCCAACGTTCTCTAGGGCGTCCTCTGGCTCTCTTGCCACTTGGGCCTAGCCAATTAGTGACTAGTTCAGTCCACCTACCATCTGACAATCTTGCCACATGCCCTGCCCACTTCCACTTCAGTCGTTTCATATGCTGGAGAGCATCTATAACTTTGGTTTTTTTCCTTATCTTTTCTGACTTTTGCTTATCCTTCAGCCTAATATTCAGGATACTCCTTTCCATAGCCCGCTGCGTCTTCTGTATTCTGTCCATTGCATATTTGTTGTATATCCAAGTTTGTGATCCGTATGACATGCAGGGTAGCAGACACCCATCCATAACTTTCTTTTTCAGTTTCAAGGGCAGTTTTGATTTCATTATTTCTTTAACGAAATTTTAAACCAATGGTTTAAAATTTCGTTAAAAGGCGTTTATTCATCAATTGTTGGCATAACATATGATGAAATAATTTGTAGAGTTAATTATTCGATCATTTGTTAGACAAAAACCTAATGAATTAAAAAAAACAAGTTGCAGCGAAACGCGGTTTACCCTGCCTGTGCTTCACTTAAATATCTTTCCAAAATATTCGAATTTATAAATCATTTAACAGCTAAATTTCCAATACCAATGCTGTTATTAGAGAATGTGAGGCAATTTCCACGCGAGACCTCGGCGCGCAGACGTTACATAATCCTGCAATACGTTCCAATACATTTTATTAAAGTCTGAGTCCGCTGATTTCACTCAGACCTTTCCAACGCAAGCAATTTGCATTCCCGATGCAACTACGAGCTTTGGATACACCACAGGTGATCCGCCATTATTGCTCGCTGGCCACCTGATGTTGAACCCCTCTCCCTACCAGACAGGAGGGGGCAAGGAGTCAACGGTAATTTGTAAATCAATTGTGTGGCGGTGCGTGCGTCTGATCGTTGCTGGTGACACATTGTTGTAGCATTAATTAGCGCACCTTGCTCACCACGCTTACTTGTGTATACCTGAGGCTCTAGGCAGGTGGCAATCGATGTCAGCGAAGGAAATAGCCGAAATGTCTACATGTAAAGGATTGATCACGTGACTTTTCGATATCGTTTGTCAATGCCATACAATTTTGCCTTTTTTACAATGACTATCGCCACGCTTTCGATGATAAAATGTCACTTGTCTAGGGGTGAGGTATCCGCGTCGTATGGGACCCACTAACCGGCCGCGGGCTCGTGTCGCATTGAACATACCGACACAGCAGGCCCGCGCCCTGCCACCGACATAAGGGAAAGTTACATGGCTCACTCGCGGCGCTACTGAAGCGCGACGCGGTGCGGAGCTGTGCGGCGCGGTCCGGGCACACAGCCAGCCAATATCATTTTAATATTTAAACTTCGATTCAAATGGAAGTTAAAAAATATCTCGCTATAAATGTTCTTCTTCAAGCGCATGAATAGTTCGCCTCGCCGCGCGCCGCGGGAAATCCACATTCGAACTGGAAAAGAAATATTGTAAAGGGAATCCGTTTTAAAGCGAGCGGTGCAAGCGAGGGCGTATAGGGGTGAGGGGGAGCAGGGAGGAGTTACGTAACCCGCGCACTCGAGCGTGTAGATTGTAGAACTTCAACAATATGACGGAAATAAATTCGTATCTGCTGCAGCCGCTATAACTTTAAATAAAGTACTCTTCCTCTCCCTCGCAAGGCTGCTCTCCTAATTTCTATTTAATTACTCGCTGCTGGCCGATGAATAATTCCCTTTATTGCCCCCGGAGCACCCACCACCGCCGACGTAACAGTCACTTAAGCGCTCGTAAACTATTTGTATTATTTGCAACTCGCTCACCGTAAATAATTAAACAATTCACCTTGAAAGAAGGCTTGCTAGATGTTGTAGCGCTTAATCGTGGATGAGCTTTTAAATTAGCGCTGGAAGCGGCGGCGGGTGTTCAAGTTTAGTGAATTTAGTGAGCGAAGCCGCGGCACGCGACGTGTTTCAGCGAGGTAACGTGGTGATTATTAAGCGCTGCAGCGCTGCACGATGCGCTGCGCGGTCCTCGGTTAGCGCTGCAGCGGCTGCAAGAGTATTAGCTACAGTTAGTGCTGGCCACTTCCTGCATACGCATGCTGGCGGACACAACTCATATGTGACATTCTACATAAAAATCGGTTTTTAATTAATCGATTGTTTTTTTAGCGTGAAAAATCTATTAATAATAATAAAATGCAATCTGTGCATCTAAGATGGCATCCCTTCTGTGCTTTTGAAACAGTTTAGTTCATTGATCAATCATTTAGCTAATCAGACATTCACTAGATGGAGTTAGTCAACGAACTATACTATTTTATGTTGTCGACATTTGGCTGATATGTCATTCATTATTCGTTGGTAAAACTTCATTTTTCAAACGAACCGAAGTCGAACAAAGACCAGGAGCCGAATATTATCCAAACGCTTACCTAAGCTGTTGTTCCTGAACTAATTGCCTACGGATTTCTAGATTTTTTATTTGAATAGTTCAGTTTTGTTAATTTGTGTTGAAAGAAAGAAAAACATTTTAATTTGAACCTATTATAATGTTGATTATTTAAAAACTTATTATTTCTGTTGTTTATTTTTCTACACTATATAATATTATAAAGCGGAAAGATTTTTAGTTTGTTTGTTTGTACCGAATAGGCTCTGAAACTACTGGACCGATTTAAAAAAATCTTTCACCAATAGAAAGCTACATTATTCCAGAGTAACATAGGCTATATTTTTATCCCGAAAACGGGTCCTGTGGGGTGGTCCGCGGGAGTGAAGCCGCGGGGAACAGCTAGTAATTAATAAACCTATGATTAATATTATATTTATGGTGTTTCTTTTGAAATTAATTGACAGCTAAGGGAGAAATCGATTATATTTTAAGAAAAATCTATTATTTACTAATCAATTTTTTATGCTAAAAAAACAATTGATTTATTAAAAATCGTTTTTTATGTAGAATGTCACATACCTTTTGAAAACACGTATTAAACACGATTATTTTTACACATCCCTAGTTCTCCGCATACTTACACCGACCACTGCTGAGTAGCTAACACTTTGTTCAAATCAAACCTATTGTTTAGAACCCAAAACAAAAGATTGAAAAAAATAACTTAAAAGTTATTGCGCTGTAGTTTAATCCTAAATTGAGAACCGTGCTCCTATATGAGCACAACTTAAATCTCAAAGTGTCGAGACGTGGCAGCTGAAGTTCTCGCAGGCGTAGGAACAGGTATGTAATATGATAAACAAGCGTACTATGATATCCGGTAATGACGTCACGTAATAACCGCACGCGCCCTTATCATGATATTAACACACCGACGTGCAATTATCTTCGAACTGAATTACATATTTAATGCAATTAGCGGCAATGCTCCTGTCATGTGTATCGCTCGTTCAACCAGCTTGATTGCACTGCTATACGAGTAGGAACATGTTTAGTATACAATTCCATATTAATGTGCCGTAGTTCTTACAGTTCGTTGATGGAAACAAGGCATGCACTTTCCCTTACCCAACTTTTATGCCCGAAGATAGAGGTGCACCTATGTAAAAGAGAGCAAGCCTATTACTATCAACAAAGGTCAGGCTCCAGGCTGTTACTGAGAAATTCCAGATGGAAACACCAAACAGCCCGACCCTGGAATCGAACCCAGGATCAGTAGTAGCGTAATAGAAAATATTTCCATACTTTAAACTTTAGGTAGATCAGTTAGTTACTATAACATAAATAATGTTCTGCTATCAGCAGTTTGTGGTTTAACCTGATAAGTGATTACGACACTATCACAGGTCACGTATGACAGTCTTCAGAGACTTATCTGTGCTCACTGCGCCACTGAGCGCCTCAGTGAAGTTAGCACTGCAGCGAAGCGAAACTTTTGTATGAGCGCCAACTTACAGTTCAAACTGAAGTATGTGTATATATATATAGGTATGACATCATCGAGTTTGGGAAATAACTAGCGGTTTGTAATATGGAATTGAAAATAAGTCTGTAAAATTGTACATGTCACTAAAGTATTACATACAAAATGTCTAAGAATGATGTGTACATTACAAAAAATACTACCGACTTCCAAATAAGAAAATTACAAAGTGAGCTTTGTTTCTCTGTTTTTGGAAGTCGGTGTCCATAACGCAAAAAAAAATGGTACTTACCAAAGACACCGACATCCAAAATCAAAGTAATTTTTCACTTTGTAGTTTTCTTATTTGGAAGTCGGTAGTATTTTTTTGTACCAAGTTTTTTTGTAAACGACTTCCCAAAAAGGAGGAGTTTCTCAATTCGGATGTTTATATATGTACATATTTTTTTAAATGTATTTTCGGGCATAACTCCGTCATATATAAACAAATTTGCAATTTTTTTTTGGTTGGAAGAAGTTTATTCCGAAATGGTCCCATTTAAATTTGGTAAAGTTCTGATAAAGAACTTCGGAGATATACAACATAACTCTTCAATAAATGACGGCAAATCTCTCGGGATTGCTGCAATCGTATGTCTGTTTATTGTTTGCACCATTTCATAACATACCATCACGCCAGTATGCTCTAAACGGGTACGCAGATGTGTACAATTCACCCTGGAACACACTAATTCCACCGGTTATGTTCAAGTAACATGTTATTTGGGTAATCTTTTCTGGCATCACTGTGAGCATTATAGGTACCTAAATGTAGAACTTGTCCATTATGTACCACTAAAAACAGAAAAAAAAAACGTTTTAACAAAAAAATAAAACTGACTTCTAAAGCAAAACACTACAAATCGAAAAATAGCTTATTTTCCGATGTCGGTGCTAAAGAAACAATAAACAGTATGTACCAAAGACACGAAAGACACCGACTTCGGAACTAAAAATATTTTTCGATTTCTAGTGTTTTGCTTTAGAAGTCGATTTTATTTTTTTGTTAAAAAGTTATATGGGTATTATGTTACCCTAATCTTGTATAATGTCTACGTTTATATCAAGAAGATAAATAACTGTAGTTATTGAACACTTTGTAGTTTTCTTAAGTTATTCTTTTGTTTTTCTCAGTTAGTACGTACCTAGATATATATTCTCACAGTTCACAGTATTACGGAAAACCATTGTTTAATGGCTTCAGTATTATCATTTAAATAGCTAAGCACATACGTTTGCAAGATATTGTTCCTAAGTGTCAGCCGAGGCCTGACCGCGTGTCCCAACCTCGCCGTGTGCTGTCTGACACCGGCTCTCGCGAAACTGACACTGTATTTGTGTACAATGTGCTTTGTGTTCAATAAATCATATGAATATATGTACAGTACGTTCCCACATGGTAAATACTACGTCATAAGTTATTTATTTCTGAGCAACATACAGCAGGAAACCTCCCCATTTAAAAGCAATGAAAAGGTACTGCCGCATCCCACTTCCATACCCTATTCTACAGTAATTCCGAAGTCACAAGCTTACAACGCTAAAATAGCAGTCGTCGTATTAAAATACGCGATTCATTTCCGGCGAGAGCCTTCTCTCAGCCAGCCATTAAATATTTATCGTCTCCGCGCCGAGCAAAAACTGAGATAGGTCTGGAGGCTTTCATCACGCCGCCACACCGTGCCATACCAGGCCACACCGGGCCCCGTCAGGTCGCACCGGACCCCACCGCACCAGGCCCCACACAAGGAACCTAATGAGTTGACTAATGCGGCGTAACATGTAATCTCACAATAGAATATTGAATGCTCGCGTACATTATTCATCGGCGTACACAATTATTTATACACATTTCATACATTTGCGTTACTTTTATATTTTCATTGGGGAGGCATTTTCCCGCTTCCTTCTGTTTATTTGGGTTTGTTAACGTTACCGCAGAAGAATTTTAAATTTATGAGATAATGTAATGCTGGGTTAATAATTATCTGCTTTCGGGACACGAACAGCAATGGTCAATGAGAAAATCTTTAAACCAATTGCGAGCCCAACCAATTGCGATGTGTCTTTTGTAAAAACAATCTGCCCCACACACCCCAGACACAACGCCAGTGTACACACTACAGCCCCCACACGAGACATGCCCACCTATGCTCCTGCTCATTATGCACTACCTGCAAAGTCCAGGACTTGCGGGCAAATGACACAGACGTCTAGGTGGCGACGTACACTTCGGACAGAGTACAAGTCATTAGACACGACCAAGCAGGAGAACAAGAAAATAGATCATTATTATTATTAAATGCCCACATAAGAAATTATTTATTATATTGAGATTTTCTCAAGTCAGTGGGACTTACATAATTCTTACAGCAGATACTAATTTAAAAAAAATAGGTGGTGTGAGCAGTTCGCGATGAAATAAAAAGCTGTTACAGTATTATGAGCGAATATTTGTTTAGTTATAATGTGGGAGCGCCACGCTATACGCTATGAATTTAATATCGCTCTCGAGCCGAGTGATTTAGTGCGGCGTTGTGTGCGCGAATTAGAGGGAACGTTCTGTGCGGCGTGCGGTACGGCCGTACGGCGGCGACTGAATGTGGCCGCGGCATGCGATGCGCGCCCCCACCCCCACAAATAAGGATGATGACTGAAAAATATTTTAGGTAGATTAATAAAATATATTGGAGCCGTATTTTTTTTATTTTCCACGTAATGAAAAAATAACGACGATACAGTGCGTAAAATTTTGCCTGACATCACGTTTTAGTACACTTTTAATCACAAGTGACGTCACAAGCCCCCTCTCCTGAACTTAGATGCGCTTTATTTTTGTAATTTTTTATCGATTTGGTAAAGCAAATATACATATCCAATATTTCTTGATAATCTGACTGACGGAATAAATAATTGTTATTTATGCTACAAGTGCGGCAGGTGAGTGATTTCCGATGAGTGGATAAATCGACACGAGTCGGCAATCATCTTACGTACGTGTATCATACAACATTTTACTATGCATTGTGCTAGGAAATAAAAAAAATATCAGAACCAATCAAAAATTAATAAAATGGCGCTTATTCAAGGGCGCTCAGCATATCCACAGGTTAACTAATAGTACATAGTTCCTCGGGCATATCTACTGCGCATGTGCAAATAGCTGTCACGTCGTAACGCAAAAAGGCACGAGCAAAATATTTATTCTGCCAAACATATTTAATGAATATTTAAAATTAGTTTATTGATCAAAATCTAAATCTAGAGTAATTAGCTAAATTAATTATAGCTTGAAACTTCGAGTTATATCGTCTGATATAGGTTGATTCGATGTTTTAACTAAGTGGAGGCTCTGTAATGTGGTACTCTACACTAGTGTTTTTTTGCTTACTTGACTTCCATTATAACTCCGCTATCAATCCGGAGGCGGAGCTACGATGTCTTGACGGAATACTTGGCGGAACTTCCCTTGGCTTCGAAAGCGAACTGCCGCTGCAACACACAAGTAACACAGTGAAGGAGCTTCACTACATTAACATGATCAGCAAATCATACGCTAATATTTGTAACGGATGGTGAAAACACCGTGGTTTGCTATCGAAAAAAATACATTTTCGTAGTATTTGTTGATTCTTTTTTTTTTGTCTGGAAAAAGGTTAGATTTGACTAACACAATCTCGAGAGAGTACTACTTCTTCTTCATGTCGCTGGCACGCCAGTCATTCAAATTTTTATGGCCCAAAACTTAGCCAGTACTGAAAGATATTTTTATCGTTCCATTGGTGTACAATGTTTACTGACGCGACAGCGGCTCGCTTGTCGCTGAAGTGTGCACCGCTTTCATAATATTATGAGTATGTACTGAGCGGTGAGTAACGAGTGTCGTGTTAAACTGTTGTTAGTCACACTAGCTGTGTGCCCCGACTCTGACCGTCGCATGCCAAACTTCATCACTCAAACGCTTTGTACCGTAATAGTTGACAAGCACGTGTAGGTACGTGCACAATATACACAATTCAGATATAAGAAGGTATATGCTGTAATGAATGAGGAACTTAGATATATAATATGAAAGTTTGGAATTTGTTCTCTGCGCACTCTTGTGATGCGTGAGCTGTGTCGGCGTGCGGCGTGAGGCGCGAGGCGTGAAGCGCACACAGATACTAATAAGATTGTTGGCTGTGTCACTCGGCTGTCGTCTACGCGACAGAGACACAACATCTCACCTCGTTGCGCATTTCTAGACCATCCACATTATATGAAACTTTTAAAACAAGCACGGCAGAAAAACAATAAAGAGCAAAGGTGACAGTAGGTAACGCGTGACAGAGTTACTTAAAACAAAAATTGTTTAAATGTGTGTCTGCTTAATATAAGTGATCACATTATCAGTAGTCTTTTTAAACTAGAAACGTGATGTTTGAAGACAAAGTGGGGTATTACCGATACCGGCGACTAGCAACAAGTCGCGCAGCAGGAAATTGACAAAATTGTGCAATATGACGCGCTGTCGAACAACATCAGGTCCTCTCAAGAGTCACTCGCGTGTGACACTAGACGAGTTAACCTCAGTACTGGAGCTAAAACATGACGCACCATGTCTGCCATTACTGACAGCTAGTTAACGAACGGGTACATACTTGATAGTATGTTTAAACTTGAATCCATTCAGAGCTGCAAACCTTATTTAAAAAAATTCAAAATTTTGACATTATCATGCCTTTACATATTAGAAAATGCCATGTTCTTGAGAGCTAATCCGCATTTATTTTCTCGCATGGCAGATCAATTCCCCAGAAACAGACGTGACAATACTCAAATTTGTCAACATCAGCACAAAACGGCACTTATGCGTAAAAGTGTCTTTTGCATGGCTCCAGAAATTTACAATAAATTTCCTAAAAGCTGGAAGCAGTTGAATAAACTAGCATTCAAAAAAAAAGTTAAAGATTTCTTAGCAGATAAGGCTTATTATAATATAAATGACTTTTTAAATGAGAAATATTAATAAGTTTTGTACTAATTTATATTTTTGACATTTTTAATAATTTAATGCTGGACTTGTAATTTTTTAGTTTGGTTTGTTATTTTTTATGTTGACATTTTTATAGTTTTATTCTGACATTCTTGAACAAAAATTTATTATTATTATTTTTACATATTCATAATAATTTGGCTCAATATGACAAACTTGTATATTTTATTATTATGATTTAATTTAATATCTTGACATTTTTAATATTTCTATTTTGACATTCTAGAATGATTATTTTAACATTTACACGACATTTTAAAATCATTTGAGTATATGACATGATATTTTAGATTAATTATTTTGATTTGTATTCTATTATAAATATTTGCATGCCATCTAAGGCAAACATGACGCGCTGTATTTTTATAATTTTTAACATGCCTTACATATTGACAATTATTTGTTGTGTGTACTGTACTCATGTTTGTGCAAATAAATGATTACTTACTTACTTAGAGCAGTGTTCTCGATATATTTTTTAGGGTTCCGTACCCAAAGGGTTAAAACGGGACCCTACTACTAAGGCTCCGCGGTCCATCTGTCTGTCTGTCACCAGGCTATATCTCATGAACCGTGATAGCTAGGCAGTTAAATTTTCACAGATGATGTATTTCTGTTGCCGCTATAACAACAAATACTATAAACAGAATAAAACAAATATTCAAGTGGGGCTCCCATAGAACAAACTTGTTTTTATTGCAGTTTTTTGCGATAATGGTACGGAACCCTTCGTGCGCGAGTCCGACTCGCACTTGGCCGGTTTTGGTAATGATTAATTTGCTCGAGTTTGACCACTATCTCACGTGATGGTAAGCGATGATGTAGTCGACGATGAAACACGCTTGCCTAGTAGTAACCTATTCACTCTTGACTTAAAAAGCCCCAGGTTGTACCAAACAGGCTACCTTATTTATCTTGGCATAAAATAAAGCTGTTCGTTTTAGTTGAGAATAGGCTCCTGATTGCTTGTCCCACGCTCGCACTTGGCACTTGGCCGTCGAGCGCAGCCCGGTGACGTCACGGGACGCTCTGACGCCACGCTGCACAGCTGTCAATGTGTCGCCGACTGATTGCGATGCTGATTGCGGCTGTAATTACACCTCGGACCTCCGCTTGGCTCCCCTCCCCGTCCTGCCATCCCAAGGGGGCAGACCTCTTTCCGGTTCCGTTATCCGGACAGTGCACAAGCACTGATATACCCTGTCGTTACTTCTGTGTGTAACATTGTGCCTAGTCAATGTTCTACATAATATACTCGTACCCGAAAGCGTTTGCAATTCGTTTTCAAATTACTTCGTATCACACTCAACTTAGAAAACTCAAAACAAATTGACCCTGAGTAAAATTTATTGCAACTTATTAATATCACAAAAATTATATTAGATGATCGCGAACAAAATATTTAACAACCGGCGAGAAAATGAAAGACGCAATTCATCCTAATTAATGATCATCAGAAGTAATTAATTTACATAATTGGAGGAGAATTACGGCGAAATGCAAAATAGTCGAACGAAACTGAAGTCGAACGAATTTGCATAACGATGGAATAAATTATATCACGCGGTGAACGACATCCATCCGTAGTTCGCTCATAGCACGTTTGTAGCGCGCTCGTAGAACGCTCGTAGCACGTTCGTAGCACGGTCGTAGTATGCTCATAACGCGTTTGTAGCACGCTCGTAGGACTCTCGTAGAAAGCTCATAGCATGTTTGTAGCGCGCTTGTAGAACGCTCGTGGCATGGTCGTAGTATGCTCATAACGCGTTTGTAGCCCACTGGTAGGACTCTCATAGAAAGCTCATAGCACGTTTGTAGCGCGCTTGTAGAACGCTCGTGGCATGGTCGTAGTATGCTCATAACGCGTTTGTAGCCCGCTGGTAGGACTCTCGTAGAAAGCTCATAGCACGTTTGTAGCGCGCTCGTAGAACGCTCGTAGCACGATCGTAGCACGGTCGTAGCCCATCGTAGTGCGTAGCTTGCTCGCAGAAGTTGGATTACCATCACACAGTGGAAATTGTTAGTGTTTGGTAATAGTATTCATGTATGAAGTGCGGTTACTTTGTAGGTATAAGTAAGAAAAGCAACACGACTCTCGTAGAAAGCTCATAGCACGTTTGTAGCGCGCTTGTAGAACGCTCGTAGCACGTTCGTAGCACGGTCGTAGTATGCTCATAACGCGTTTGTAGCACGCTCGTAGGACTCTCGTAGAAAGCTCATAGCACGTTTCTAGCGCGCTTGTAGAACGCTCGTGGCATGGTCGTAGTATGCTCATAACGCGTTTGTAGCCCGCTGGTAGGACTCTCGTAGAAAGCTCATAGCACGTTTGTAGCGCGCTCGTAGAACGCTCGTAGCACGATCTTAGCACGGTCGTAGCCCATCGTAGTGCGTAGCTTGCTCGCAGAAGTTGGATTACCATCACACAGTGGAAATTGTTAGTGTTTGGTAATAGTATTCATGTATGAAGTGCGGTTACTTTGTAGGTATAAGTAAGAAAAGCAACACGTTTGGTTTTATTTTGATTGTTCAGCGGACGTAACCTCCGCTCTCATAATCCCACAAAGCCCTGAGAGGATAGTGTGTCATGAAGCTTATGTTATTTTCATATCTTGATGTAAAAGCTATTAAATTAGTATACAAAAACTCTGAAGTAACATTTTATTACAATGTATTAGTAACCTTTTTAATAAAAGAGTCGATGGGTATCACTATAGTTTCGGTCCGGTCGGTTAGTATCAGACAGCAATAACAATCAAAAGTATCGTGCGGTGTTGTACGAAGTGGTGCGCCGATGAATGGTGTAGTCGGTGTACAGAGTCGAGTTTGTGCTCGGCTTACCCAGTCGTGCACAGTGCACAGAGTCACGCCGCGCTGTGCACAGCTAAGCTGTCCGCTACAATCAATACCCGATATTACTTGCAGCAGGGAATTGGACCGTCCCATTACATCTCTATTTGATATTCTTGAATCTTTCAGACATAAGAATTCAAAGACTGCTGTTCATCAAATAATTGTATTAGTTTGTTATCTGATACTAATGATCCACAATCCTTCATAGCTCAATGGTGATTGATTATGATTGGTTGTCCTTTCCTCGTTGACGCCAAGTTAAAAGACCAGTAACAGCCAATGGAAAATGAAGCATGAGTAAGCATTGGAGCTACTTACAATGAGAAATATCAAGCAATAATGCAATTACAGACTAAAAATGTAAACATATTCAGAAAATACACATAAAAATCAACATATTTTAATTAACAATAATGAATATTTGTTTAAAAAGCTTCCGTAATAATCAAAATGTTTTAGAAGAATTCAAGGTAAATTTTTATTAAATGACGCAAAATAACTAAAATATGTGCAATATTTATTTTAAATTAGCACATGAATTTTCATCAAGCTAACATATGAATTTTGTGAGATGAATGCCTGCATACACATACAGGCTCTATAGTTTGTTTACTATTCAAAACTTTTTACGATGACTTCAATAAACTCAAATAGCCACCAGTTATACAAAACTCCCTCAATTGTACACTACTTACAAGTGAAGCAGTCGCTAAGACTTGTTAATCTGAAACAGTACAACCAAGAGCCGCTGTATCGCGAAAAGAAACGCTTTCTGAAGCAACAGCGTGTGGTCTGCAAAGCGACTTGTCACCAGTGTGGCGTCGGTTGCTGCTTCTCGTTTGCGAGCGTGATCTTCGTCGCGGTGTCTTTGCTTCAAAGCTGTTTGCATTTATTTGAGTGACATCTTTACTCCCCCAAACCCTAATCAACTTTGAACCCATTTTCACTAATAAAATAAGTTTTTTTTATACTTTGATATTCTCTTTCATTTTTACAAGCTTTTAATTAACTTGCAATGTATGTATGTATGTAAGTGTATTCGGGTCAAATCTATCGAAGAAATAACTTTGTTAGGTTAATAAATTAAAAACTTTCTTAATAAGGATTTTTTGCATTAAGGACGAAATGGACGACATTATAATAATCTTAAGAAGTCACCAACAATTAACTGTTGTTATACATTTACCTATCCAAAAATAATAATCTCATAAAAATAAAGTTAATTGTCTAAACTGAGAACAGATATTAAGTTACTAAGGTTTGAAAGTCCTCCGAAACACCCTCACCACTAGAGAGCGGGAAGGCCCAACTCTCTAGTGTTAGCTTGGAAGTCGCAACCTAGCCGTAGCCAGCTCAAAGCAGACACGCTTGACCCTCGACCCGGCCTGGCTCGTGATTACTCTCATGACATAATTGTTTCATGTATTGTCTCTCTTGTTACAGGTAAATATTGGCCTGCACTGAAACGGTCCCGGCGGCGTTCATACATACATAGAGTGATACACGATATGAACCAAACGTACGTACCAAATCTGGAATATATCCTCAGCTACCTGAACCACTGGCACTTCTGGATATCTTAGATAGTGAAACAAACGGGAAGTACTCTTGTTTTTTTTCGTGCGCTCGCACGACAGTCGTTCAAATTTGTTAAGCCAACGGTAAGTACTCAAAATACTGTATAGAGTTCAAGTTACTAGTAACTATACAGTTCATTTAGGTATTTGCTTTGTAGAAAATGTTATAATTATTGCATTGGAAGCAAAACCAAAGTGTGGGCAACAATTTACAGATTCTTGGATATTTGTAGCGGGATGTACAGGCTTCTGATTACCCGTAACAACTGTCAGAGATCTTAAAACGACAGCCGGAACCAAAAGCTTAAAGTTCTTTTCGATGCACGGAGGTGTAATTCAATGGACCTACGTCAGCAAGCGTTGCTTAACCTTGGATACCGAGTCTAGAGCTGATATTGCTTGGCCACGAGTACCTCTCCTCCAGCGCAGCCTTCACGCAGTTTACTAAAAATAATTATCACTGAGGAAGTCACGGCGCGTACTAAGACACCTCTAGTCCTGCTATCTGTCACGCAAGCGGACACTCGAAAGATTTTATTGAAAACTGGCAGACGCCTCGCGGTTTCACCCGCGTACTTCCCGTTCCCGTGGGAATACAGGGATAAAAAGTAGCCTATGTCAACCGGGGATACTGTAGCTTCCCAACGGTGAAAGAATTTTTGAAATCGGTCCAGTAGTTTTTAAGTTTATTCGTTAAATGCATAAATATAAATCTTTCGTCTTTATAATATTAGTATAGATATTGATAAGTATATTTATAAAAGACATTTTTATTTAAACTTTGTCCCAGACTAGGAATTTCTCCTGTATCGTGGGCGCATTTACAAGCACACAAACTCACATACACGAACAACCAGACCGGAACAGCTATCTGTAGGCTATACAAATGTTTGATCCGTGCGAGAATCGAACCCGCGACACATAGCGCAAGCAGCCGATCGAACCGCTCGAGTTCTACGACAACCGTAAGCACTGAATGCGTGTGAGTCATAATATGGTGGTTTAACCTCTATTTCCTCTGCTTATAATAACCACACCGAACATTATTCTACAAGTACAAACAAACGTTACCATTACCGGCGTCGATATAACATACAATAGTAGCCACAGTGAAGCGCTTGTGTGCAGCCGGCCAACTTCACTGGTCGCTCTGTCGATGTCGTGCGAACACTCGCGAGTGTGTCCTCGCTGCTGCTCGCGCAAACGCACGCTCGCTGCTATGAGTTCGAATTCGGTGATATTCTTCACGACACACAATGAGCGTCGATCATGCCGAGCGTCCGTCTCCGGGTCAACCGGCCACTCGACGCAGCCGTGAGCCGCGCGACTGCACTCATTAGCATACGAGTGACTAACCGAAGCATGCATCGCATAATCCTAATATTATTACGGACACAGCGCTATTCGCCTGGCTCTCACTTGTAACAGCCTGAATACCTAGTTGTAATGCGCTCCTCATACATTAATGTATGAGACGAACGCTCAGATGACAATAATTAGGCATTTTCTTCTACAGAGCACTCACTATGAGCGCTCTGTGTTTGTGTGCGTGCGAGGTGCGGCGAGTAGTGCGTGCTAACATATTGCTAGTGTGGCGCGTCATTAGAGGAACGTCTGCCGTGTGCCGTGTGTGCGCCGCGCAAACACCTGGCGCCGCTAATGGAGAGCCATTCATTCACGTAAGGAGCCGGTACACGCCGCCTTGCCGCGCTGCGCGCTTGATACTGCGGTGCTCCGACACGACTCCACGACACTCGTATTACACGACTAATCATGTACTCGCGTTACTATAATCTTACACAGACAATAGGTACTGTACAATCAACGACACAAGTGCCCGGAGCGAACCGCCGCGCGACACGACGAACAACGTGCGGTTTGACATAACCGCGACTGAACAACGCTTTATATATTTTCAAGAATAACTCAGTATAAATGAACGGCGCCGCGCCCCTAATGAATACTAGACATTTGTCGGGAAGGAATCTAGGCCGGCTTGGAACAAGAAACCATTCGTTTTGTTCGCTGTGCCCCGACATCTCAGCACAACTATATTTCACTCATAAATAATGTGTTTTCCTGCCGCCGCGCGCCGCAGACAAATTATTAATGGACTCTTGTTTGTAGAGTATCGCAGGATTATCTCCGTACTAATAGAAATGCTCGAGCGGCGCGGCGTCCGGCGGTCTAGCGATGCGTACACTACACAAGTTCCGGTACACTGTGTGAGGGCTAGAATTCTCAGTAATATCAAACAAAAACATAATTTATTTATTCGTTTATCATCGCACTGGAACACCTTGTAGCAATTACACCAATGGAGCACAATCTTATAATGAACTCACTGTAAGTCCAATTTTTCTTCACGATGTTTCCTTTCACCGTTGTCAGCGATGTCCAAGATAAACTCAGAAAGTACATATGAATGGTATGACGCCATAATTTAGTTTAGTATATTTTAGGATTAGTGAGTAGTTTTTGGTTATAGTAGTTCTCACTTCTAAGCGACAACCCACCTCCACCGATTGTGTCATACAACCGATTCCAACCTGCCGGTTAATTTTTTGTGTATTTAAGACGTGGGTCCACGCGAGACACAATGCCATTCAATAGTTTCGGTAATTACGGGCACACGACCGGTTACGCTACAATGAATTTCGATAAGTGCAAACATACTACTCCCTACATGCACACTGCACAGCTGGTGTCGTAGATGTTCAGCAGCGGATACTTTGCTAACAAAATAGATGGAATCATTTATACTAGACATTGTACGGAGAGTGTGAGCATCGCCGAACATTCACACATGTATGTACGTATGTTGAGTGCGGTCAAAGGCGCCACGACTCCGGAACATGCGGAGGTGGGATGATTCGGGATTTCATTCCTATCCTCAATATCCGGCGCAGACGGGTGGCGTCGATAAAAACTAAATTTATTCCGGAATACGACACCCCCCCTCCCCCTCCGCCTTGCTTCACACGAGCTCGGTCGTCATGGCACCTGACCCGCTTGCTCGTGAAGCCGAGCATATGCTAGAGACAAGATGTAAACACCTACTGTACAGCCTTATTAATAAAAATCTCTGAGCTACATCAACTGAGTAGCAGCTTCTTTATTCAAAATCTGATGTGTCAAGCAATCGTTAAACAGTGTCGAGATTGATATATATTAGGGGTGCAGATTATTGCTAGCCCCTTTCACGGTACTGACGGCTGCACTACGCCGGGGTCGGTCTGGTGTCGTCGGGCCTACTGCTACAATGTATACGACGAGGTAGTCAATAATGTCAGCAGATTTAGAAATCCCGGCGACGACACTAATGACAAAATCACGACGATGCAAAGAAAGTATTACGAAGCACCTACAGGGGCGGCTCGGAGCATCATCGTGTAATTAATTAGATCTGAATCCCGTGCCCCCCTCCCCCTCACCACTTGCCGTGCGGCGCGGGGGAGGCTCTCACATAAATCTCGTTTTTATGATCGACTCCTCGCTCCGGAAATCGGGAATGGAAATGAAGGCGACCGGCCGGATACACGCTGCGGATATAGTGAGCGCCATCACGACCGCTGCGGGTTCCGTCGCCGACGTACTACTTATATGTGTTGATGTTCGCTAAGTATTTGAAATAAACAAATCAATGAAAAGCATTTTTAACACGCTTTTATTAGCTTGGTATGTATGTATCTATGTATCAATGTAACGGAATCTTTGAACGCGTTTCCCCCCCCCCCCCCTCCCCCTTCAAAACGTGGGATTGATTTGAAACTTTGCACACTTATCAAGGACCGATGACAATTCAATAATTTAGTCAAACTCAAATATATTTATTCAACTAGGCCAATAAGCGGCACTATTGAACGTCAAACAAAAATTAAAATTAAAATTTACAAATAAATAATACAAGTTGATTCTACCGTGCGCGCTTAAATAGTTTGTCCCATTAGCCTTACCAAAATCTTCAGGATTAGCGACTTTTTAGTACAATTTACCAATAAAGCGTGTTTTTTATATTTTAGAACTACAATTTATTTATTCTTAGCATTATTAATTTAATTTGTGTTGGCCCTTGAAATTTACGGCCCAGCATTGGCTATTTTATTAATTGTTAAAATTTTGGAACAACGAATTCTATGTTATACATTACAAATTCTGTTGCGACCACCAATTATTGTTTTAGAGCCTTTTTTTGGGTTAAAACAAAAAAATCCACCGCCGCCGGCCGGCCATTCGATGTTCATTACTACTCCGCGCACTCCTATGTTGGAAATTGGTGTACTTGCTGCGGGTCGTTCTAGTGCGAGGATAAACGAATAAGTAAATAAATAAATACGGAACCCGTGGGCATAGCACGCACTGCGATTTTTATTTTATTAATCGCGCGAATTTTTAGTACCATTTGAGCGCGATTTTTTATCCGCAATGCGTGCAGCTTCATACATTTCCATAGGTCACAGAAGGGGCGGAAAAAATTCGCGCGAAAACAATTAAGCTCGCTATTAATGTAACGAAGCTGTAATTTGGCATAGTCATAGATATTATTATATTAGATATTAATTACGTTGATAGTACAAAATGGTAAAATCAAAAGTAGTAAATCTTTTTTTCGAATACTTCCCATACAGGTAAAGGGGGATGTTTTGATATCCGTATATTCCAACGTGAGGGGTATTTTTAGATATATAAGCTTTACATACATATTTTGCAAGATATTAAGCTTTAAATTAGTAATTTTGGTTACGAGTCTTGAGTGAAAGACTCTGTGATTTGTACCTACCTTTGAAACTAAACTGTTTATGATTTGATCGCAGCAAGCGTGTATAGTTGGTGTTAATGACGCGGTGTGTGTTGTGGTTGCAGTGCTGTCGTGCGGCGAGGCGGGCGGCGGGCCGCGTCTCACCAAGCGCTACGTGGGGCTGTACACGGGGCCCTACTTCGACCCCTCGGCGCCCAACAACATCACCACGCAGCTCGGAACGCACGCCTACTTACCCTGCAAGGTAACTCCTTTCACTTGCTTGTGCACCCAACAGACAGGCCGCTCGGCTGATAGTTGGGATATGAAATTACGAATGTAAGGCCGTATTCCACTTACTGGTCAATAAATTTCCTTGACTAATGGTGGCCCTGTGATAACAGCCGCGACTTACTACAGGTTCTTTATACTTTGTGTAAATTATTTCGTCACCACTACTCTCAAAACGGTGAACGAAAACATCGTGAGGAAACCGGCATGTCCTAGAACCAAAAAAATCGAAAGACATGTGACATCCAATAACCTGCACTGGGTCTGCGTGGTAGATTGCGGCCCATTCCCTCTCAAGGAGAGGAGGTCAGTGTCCCAGCAGTGGGAACATTAAAAGGCTGACGATGATGATAATGATGATGATGAATTTTCTTGTATTATGTGTGTAACTTTCATAATTAAATATATTTTAGAAGATTATTATTCCGAGTGTGAAGCTCACATTTGTGGCAGAGAGTGAGCTTGGTGGCGTGTGTCGCAGGTGCGGCAGCTCAGCAACAAGTCGGTGTCGTGGATCCGGCGCCGCGACGCGCACATCCTCACCGTGGACCGCTTCACCTTCATCGCCGACGAGCGCTTCCAGGCCTTCCTCGTCGAGGCCACCGACACCTGGACGCTGCAGGTCTCACAATAAATCATGCTATCCATTATTCATTAATATCACTAGCTTGTGGTATTCACAGTATTTTTTCAAGTATTGTCTATTAAGGACAGGTAACATTCTAGTAGGAAAAACTTAAACAAAACAGGCCAAGTGCGAGTTGGACTCGCGCACGAAGGGTTCCGTACCATTATCGCAAAAAACGGCAAAGAAACACGCTTGTTGTATGGGAGACGCACACAATATATTTTTTTTTGTTTGATTGATACTAAGATTGTCTTAATAATATTATAAATGTGAAAGTTTGGATAGATATATGTGTGGATGTATGTTTGTTACTTAATCACGCTAGAACGGCTGAACGGATCTGGATGAAATTTGACAAAGAGATAGATTACAGTCTGGAATAGCACAAAAGCTACTTTTTAATATTTCCTTCACTTTTCACGCGGACGAAACCGCTGGCAGAAGCTAGTATGTTATAACTATATAATTGTAATCGCAGGTGAAGTACGTGCAGGCGCGGGACGCCGGCGTGTACGAGTGCCAGGTGGGCACCGAACCCAAGATGAGCCACTTTGTGCAGCTCAACGTTGTAGGTGAGCACACTCAATCTATCTCATGCAGGAGTCACGGAACTCCTACATTTTATCGTTCAATGTCGGCTGTTATCATTATAATATTAGTGTCTTCCAACTTATCCAGTCACATGTCCCACAGGCCCCGCCCCCTACAGATGGGTTGTCCAAGAGCGCGATCGGAATCTTGGCCTCGCGAGCGCCCCGTGCCATTTCCAACTTAAAGCTTATTATCTCGTAAACTACTGCATATACACCAAAATAAAAATACTTGTGTATAGCTGAAACTATGAAGAATCGACATGAGTGAAAATTTACGTACAAAAACTAGTTCTAAGTACTTAATAATAAATGTAAACTTGAATATATAGGTTCATTGTATATCAGTAAAATATAAGCGATGCTTGCACTACTCTGGCTTCTGCACAAATCCTGTTCTAGCTTCTTTAAGAAAATTTGTAATAATTTTATTCGTTGAAATGTCGACAGTGCCAAAGATCGAGATCGTGGGCGAGTCGGACCTGTACGTTAAGGCCGGCACGACGGTGAGCCTCAAGTGCGTCATCACGCAGGCGCTGGAGGAGCCTGCCTACATCTTTTGGTACCACAACGACGAGCGGGTGCTTAACTACGACAAGAGCCTCGTCGAGATCCGCATGGAGCGAGTCGCCCCCGACACCACGGTACTGTACACACTCTCACACGCAACATCATACACCAAAACACACACAACTACGACAAGAGCCTCATCGCGATGCACATGGAGCGAGTCATCTCCGACACCACAGTACTGTACACACTCTCTCATGCACCATCTATAACACAACACACACAACTACGACAAGTGCCTCACAAAAGTAGGTACTGTACAAGTTTACACACTATCGTACACTCTGTCTTACTCCAATACACATTCACAACACGAACACACCCAATCACACATCACAACAACATTAGACTGGTTCTGTTTAAGAAAAAAACCGTCCAAGTGCGAGTAGGACTCGCGCACCGAGGATTCTGTACAAACCTCAGTTTAAAGGTATTATAGACCTGAGTATTTGATAAAAATTTAATTTAATACCTCTACGCGTTCATGAGGAAAGGGGTAGCAAGTTTAAAATTATTAAAAATATTTTTATAATATGATGTAACAAAAAATTTACGGTTTTCGCAATTTTTCCTTTACCTGTGCTATAAGACGTAGCTTCGCACCAAATTTCAAGATTCTGAGTTCACGGGAAGGTAGTTTGATTTTTTCACAGCTTTAGGACAGTAGACTTGAGTATTTGATATAAATTTCAGCTTGATAACTCCACGCGTTCCTGAGAAAAAGGGTCTTGACAACAAAGTGATCCTATAAGGGTTCCGTTTTTTACTTTCGAGGTACCTTTAAAAAAGCGAAATGAAAAATCGGCCAAGTGCGAGTCGGACTCGCGCACGAAGGGTTCCGTACCATTATCGCAAAAAACGGCAAAAAAATCACGTTTGTTGTATGGAAGCCCCACTAAATTTATTTTATTCTGTTTTTAGTATTTGTTGTTATAGCGGCAATAGAAATACATCATCTGTGAACATTTCAAGTGTCTAGCTATCACGGTTCATGAGATACAGCCTGGTGACAGACAGACAGACAGACGGACCGCGGAGTGTTAGTAATAGGGTCCCGTTTTTACCCTTTGGGTACGGAACCCTAAAAACGGACTCGTATGCATATTCAGGATTACAGTCACACAATTATATATGTAAAAATGTTTATTTTGCAAAGTTGTTGACGGTTGGTTGTAATGATTCCAGGTGGGCAACTTGATCATCTACAGTCCACGGCGCGAGGACTCCGGTAACTACTCGTGCTCGCCTTCCAACCTGGACTCGGCCTCCGTCATGCTGCACGTGCTCAGCGGTCAGTACCACGCCGCGTCGCACATGCTTGCTCGATGGACTGATATATCAACTTGACAAGTTTGACGACACGGTTGGCTCATGTGTGGAGCTGCGCTGCGTTTCGCGGGTTCGATTCCCGCACGGAACAAATATTTGTAAGGCCTACAGATAGTTGATCCGGTCTGGTTGTTTATGTATTTGAGTTTGTTAATGCACCCATGATACAGGAGAAATTTCAAGTGTGTTGGTTTTTTTTTAAACTTGCTAGTAGTGAAAATACCTCTATTATTATTGTTACCTATGTAGTAGCACATCGGTTTCTTTTCCTTCTTCTTCGTCGTACACTCACGGCGCAATGAGTTGACACCATGTGACATCTTCAATTATCTGGGGCCCTACCGTGACATGTCAAAACTATCTTAGTTTCATTGTGCGAGAGAAACGGAACTATACAAGATAAATAGCTCCGTTCCTTTTTCACGTACGACTGTGCTTTTTGCTGTGATTTGTGCTCCACGTTTCAGTGCCATATAAAAATATCGAATTGCCCCAGTTTTACAAAACATGGGCCATACAAGTACAATTCTGGATTACAAAAATTAGTCTCAGATACACATCACGTCGATGTTCTTGGGATGCGTAATGAAGCATAATAGTATCCTATGTGTTACTCAAATCCTCATGTCTTTATCACCATTTTTTTGTGCATCATAGATTATTTTTCCATGTGTTTCAGTCATCTCCTATTTATGAGTATGTCATGTTCTGTTGCAGGCGAGCAACCAGCGGCGATGCAGCATGGCAACGCGGCGGGCTCGGCGCGGCCGCCCCGCGCCACCCTGTGCGCGCTGGCGGCGGGCGCGCTGGGGGCGCCCACGCTGGCGGCCGGCGCGCTCAGCCCTGCGCGCGCGCTGCTCAGGTTACTGCTGCTCGTCGCGCTGGCGCTGCTCTACCCGTGAGTAACACCTGAGTTATTTAGCCATGTTCGTGTTCACTGCAATTCTGGGTTTATCTTTAGGGACTAAACACTTTTTAATAATTATGAATTCTATGATCACTTTTCGGGTTCCCATTTCAATTACTTGTACACATATGAAACCCAAGCTTCGTAGAAACTATTATATGGATTTATATGTTTGAACATATGTACTACTACATGTTTAACATGGTGTTGTATTGGGTTCCAGGGTATTATGTCACGACGAGGACGACGGCAAATAGCGCAGCGAAGTGTGAGCTCGCCCGAGAGAGACTCAGTGACTACAGTGTGAGTGTGAGTGAGTGAGTGAGTGACTGGCGGGCCGCGTGCCCTCACGTCCAACAACACGCCGCATGCGATGCGGAGTGGTTAAGTTAAATGTATTGTAAAAATTTCAAATGTATTACTTAGATAAAGGAACGGTCTGTCGTACGCGTTGTGATATGAACGATGTGAGAAGATAATTTAAATTACGATATTATTCGTATTGGTACCTACCTACTAAAGTTTATATTATGGGAAACAAAACTATGTACATAGACCGACGAGGCGAGCGGAACGGCGCAGCGTGCCGACTGCTCGTGCGTCTTTCACATTTGTAAAATTGTACATAATTATTATAAACGATTACAATTAATTATATTAATAGTAACACTGATTAATCTACTGCGCGACCGTGACGGCGCTTCGCGACATATTGTGTGGCCTTAAGACGAGTCCGACACCTTGCATGTGCCCAACGCACGAGTTTGATACCTCGGCAGTGCCCGACGCATGTGTCAGACACCTCTCACGTGTCCGATGCATGTATCTGACACCTCACATGTGTCCGATGCATGTATCTGACACCTTGCATGTGCCCGACACATGTGTCTGGCAGCTCGTATTCTCGACGCGCCGCCACGAGGAGCTTTGCTCGACTACTCATAGCGACATCGAAATCGTTTTAACCGCTAATGTCCCACGGACACTATTGTACTCGTGTCATTTGTGCAACTAAACTGAAAGGAATTGTATAATAACATGTGAATTGGTTGAACTGAGTGCGATCAACTACGATAATGATATTTTAAATAATTCGGTAGATGCGAGTCGGTACGTGTCGACGCGACGGCCTTAATTCAAATATTATCCTGTATTTTGTTAACTGGTGCTTGTACAGTCAACTGTGTCTTTGGACATTACCAGCCCCTTATTTTGTAGCAATTAGGCCAACTTTGATAGTTGGTGTGTCACTAGTGCAAGAAACGTGCGTTGTGCGGTTGACGGTACACAGCATGTCCAGCGCAGTTCCCTCGCGGCGCGTCATGTCGCTGTACCGTGACCGTCCTGCACTCGTGAGTGACTGAAGGGTGCCGTCGCGTCGTCTCGCACGCCTCGCTCGCGCCTGTCAACACTTTGTTAATTTTCCTGAATGCATGTCGTCGAACAGTGGTGCCGAGTTGAAAAGTTTGGTTCGTTGACACTGTTACTGCCTCACTTGTAAATATATTAATGTAAGAAATACAAAATAAAGATGAAATCGTTGAAACATTGTTGTTGGTATTATTGCGACTCCGTGCTGCGTTCCTAGTGACAAACTAAATGAACAATTTATTAATTGAAGAACATGCGTTGCTGTAAAGACTGCACAATTGCTGCAAGTAGGAGAAACATGATAAATATAAACTTGAAAAAAAAACTAGTGACTAAAATTGATAAGAGTATGCTAAGATGGTTTGGCCATATTGAGAGGATGAATGAAAGGCGATTAACGAAAGGTATTTACAAGGCAGACGTGAATAGAAACACCGGGAGGGGACGCCCTAGAAAGTCATACATAGACCTTATTGTTGATGTTCTTTAGAAAGGCCAGGTGCGCAGTACTCATAACCGGCGTGCGTGTATGACCAGATGTATGAACGTGAGTGAAGCAAAAGACGTATGTAAGGATCGTAGCAGGTGGTGTAGTTTTTGCCTACCCCCATGGGAAAAAATGCGTGAGTTTATGTTTTTTCCTATGTCTACACGACAAAGCCTCAACATATTGTTTAGTGTGCTTAACATATTAAGTTTTAAAATATATCATACTATTAATTAATGAAATACACTAATCCATTTATTTTAAACCACCACACACCCACTATCTGTTACTATCAGGCTTGTAGCACTGAGATACGAATATAATAATTAAAGTAATATCCAGTCACATTCAATATCACAACATGGACTCTAAACTTACCACCAGCCTCGAGGACCTTGAGAAGCTATTTGGATCAAGATAATCCTATAAAGCATAATTGCAGAGAGCTATCTCTGGTACTCCATCAGCTTCACCTGACATTTCATTAATCGCAAGTGAGTTCTCAGACTTCAAGCAGTTTGTGTATCAAGCACTATCTAAATTAAAATCTCAAATTAAGATGCTTGCTGTTGGGTTTGAAGTGGTCTAGAACATCTTATCGGAACCCCATGTATATGGAGATATCCATGGTTAAAGATTTTACGATTACTATTTAAGCAACAAAGTAGACGGAGCCCCGCTGCGCGGGTCTCCTATTTCTGTCTGAAGGGTCTAAAGTAACCTAACACGAAGGAGATGACGGCGCCAAAAATCATCGGCCCATAAAGGAAATTTTAACCGTAAAGGCATCTGCATCTGTTGATCTGTCAGTTATCATCTGTCAGTTGGTTATATTGCGCTTTGTTTCTACATTTAATTCGAATAGAGAGTAAATCGACTGTTAATTGCACTCGCTTGTTTTCCTATCACACTGTATCTTTTTATCCATCTTCTAGTTATTGTTTAAATTTATTTTAATGTGTCTTTTTATAGTTACAGTTGTAAAATTTCTGCCAACATACCAGCGCGTTGGGGTGGTTTTCTAATAGCAAGAAAACTTTATTTTTAGTAATAACATACATTTTAATTATATAATTTATGAAATTGTATTACTATTTGGGTATATTTATTTTATAAATTATGAATGATGTAGCTGATTTAAATGAAAGCTTCTTCTCATGTTCTTCTTCTGATAGTTTTGCTAGTACGGGCAATGACACTTCCTTGCCACTCACTTTACATGATAAAATCTTGTCTGTTTTCTCTAATTATCCTATATATCTGCATATTGTGCACATAAACACCAAGAGTGTTCCTGGTCACTATTCTGAACTTCTAGCATTTTTAGCAGTGCCAACCTGGATGCAGTATCAATACTGCATCGGAATCTTTTCTAAAGCCTTCTCTCCTCTCGATTCACTATTTACTCCCCGACTTCGTCTTAATACGCAACGATAGGATTGGCAAGGATAGAGGAGGTGTAGCTATGTACCTGCGTGCTGATTTGCCCTACAGGGTGGTTAGTTCATCTCCTTCCCTTTATTCTGAGTCGGCTGAATACTTGTTCGTCGAAATATGTATTCATCACACGAAAGTCTTGCTTGCAGTGCTCTACAGTCCTAATCTTCCTATTGACTACTTCAATTCTCTTGACATCACTCTCAGTGATCTATGCCCCATGTATGAACACATCATTTTAATGGGTACACACACATCATTTTAATACTCGCTTGATTAAAAATAACTCTCGCTCCCTTAAACTCTTTTCACTCTTGTCTTCGTTCAATCTTCAAGTCTTGCCTCTCTCTGCAACTCACTATTTTCCTAATTGTACGCTTTCTTTACTCGATCTAATGATTGCTTCCTCTCCTATTAATGTTTCTTACCATGGCCAGCTTATTGCTATTTTCTCTTACTACTTTAGATAGTATTTCTAGTATGCCGTTGCCATATTCAACTTTTAACCTTAGCGATGTTACTGATGAAGACGTTAAGAAATCTGTACTTGCGATAACTTCTTCAGCAGTCGGTGATGATATGTTGTGATCCAGAATGATTACTCTTATCCTTCCCTCATTGCTCCCTGTCCTAACTCACATCTTTTATCACTCATTCACCTCTTGCTCTTTTCCGTCAGTTTGCAAGCAGGCTCACATCATACCTTTGCGTACCTAAAACCAATAATCTTTCTCTATTACCTCACTTTAAACCTTTTTCTATTCTTCTGTTTCTCTCTAAAGTTTGTGAACGCTTAGTACATAGAGAGTTATCAATTTTCTTTGTGTCAAACTTGATCATTTCTCCCTTTCAATCCGGTTTTAGCGCGGGTCCCAGCACTGTCTCTGTAGTGTTAAAAGTAACTGACGATATCCGCTGGGCTATGGAGAGTAAGTCCTTTATGGTTCTTGTATTGCTTGACTTTAGTAGCACCTTCAACTCAGTGGATTTTGACATTTTACTAGGTATTCTTAAATCTACCAATTTCTCTTCTTCCGCTTTAGCTTGGTTTAACTCTTATCTACGGGGAAGCTCTCAGTGTGTTCTCTTTGCTGAGTCATTCTCTAATTGGTGTGGCTTCATTGAGGGTGTTCCTCAGGTTAGCATACTATCACCTCTCCTTTTCTCAACCTTCATTAACTTTGTTACCAGAGTAATCTCTTCTAATTTCCATCTTTACGCAGATGACTTGCAGTTGTATCGACATTTCTCTATAAGTGACGCTCGTTCGGCTATTGCGGCAATGAACCAGGACCTGGCAAGTATCAGCATATGGGCTAAGTCATTTGGTTTACAAATAAACCCTAGCCACAGATAATATAATACTAGCATACAGATGCCTCATTCAAGACAAAGAAACCGTGCCGACGTAACTAGCGGTTTTCATCTGATTATGCCGATTATTTTTTGTAAATCGATCGTGTTCGGTTCCATTCCACGGTGATAGAACTTATTCAGCTGATTATAGATTATGCCGACGCTAGTCTCCCGAAGCTCCTCTGTGGCATCCAGGTCCTGCTACCTGGAGGAGCTGGTAAACAAGCTTGAGCGTAAGTATGATCATGTTTCTCACCTTCCAAGAAACTCTAGTGGCTCCCAACCCATCTTCGTAGGAACACTCGGATTTTATGTCTCCTGTTCAACATCTTGCATAACCCATCTACCGACCTACCTACGTGAGCGATTCTCTTACGCTCGCCTCAGATCTCTCCTTAAATCCCCTCCACCGGTTATTATTCCTATTCCTCTTTCCATGCTGTAAGGTTGTGGAACTCACTTCCGCCTAGCATCAGAGACTTAATTACAATCTCACTATTCGCAAAACCTTTAAAAGAGCATTATATATCCTCTCAAGTCGAATCTTTATTTATAGAAATGATAAATGATTTTATTTCTGTAAGTTGGTTTTTACATGTCGATCATATTTTTAAAACTAGATGAGGTCGGCGTTTCCTATCTGACTACTCTGAGAAGAAAGGCCGAAACAAACTCAGAGGTCATAGTCTCTTTTAAAGTCCAGACAAAACAAAAATCTTGGTTAGATCATGTGAAGACCATGTAGATTGATGTCTGAAATGGTCTTTTGAGGAAAGAACCAGCCAGATTGAGTGGACCTGTCCAGTCAGTGCACGCATTTGTCAATAACCGAGCAGCTCAACACAGAATTTAAGGAGCTCGACGATTCAACGAACAATACCAAAGAAAGGACATTCGGGTAGGCCGCATAAACTACTCAAACTGCCAGACCACGATTAAAAACTAAGATAAATAAAAAAAAATGGTCCACATAGTCTTCACATTCACAATAACTAAAATAAAATAATATAATACTTTAAAAAGTAAATATTCTTGTCATTGCAAGAAAACCAAAAAAAAATAAAAAAAATTCAAAGTGCAAAATTAAAAAAAAAAAATTGGAGCTGCTCAATCCCAAGCCTTTTCGTCGTCGTAGGTATAAAACGCTTTCTGGCACAACTTACGTTTAATGAATGATTTGACATTATTAAGACCTAGAACTTGTACGTGGCTTGGAAGCTTATTATAAAAGCGCACACATTCGGACAATCGGACATCTAAACGAGCCACCTATTTTCTTGAGCCTTGTTGTTAGTACTACAAATTTGTGTTTGTTCCTAGTATTTATGTTATGGATATGACTGTATTTTTTAAACAATTTTATATTTTTGCCCATAAAAATATAAAATTGTTTAAAAAATACAGTCATATATACAAAAGATTTTTATAAATATACTGAGAAGGCACAGTCATTACATCAATCTCCTTAAATTTATCTCTGAGAGAGTGTCTCGGGCTTAATTTATAAATTGAACGAACAGCTCGTATCTGCAAAACAAAGATAGTCTGGATGTTGGCGGCGTTTCCCCACAACAGAATACCGTACGACATTACACTATGAAAATAGCTAAAGTACACTAAACGGGCTGTCTCTGTATCAGTTAAATTACGAATTTTTCTGACAGCATATGCTGCGGAGCTTAGCTTTTTTGACAATTTATCTATATGTGGGCCCCACTGAAGCTTAGCATCCAAGGTTAAGCCTAAGAATACTGTGCTATTTTCAGGATTCAATTCTTCGCCCTTTATCAACACATCAGTTTTCACCTGCCTGACGTGAGACAGGGTAAACTTAATGGAATTAATGCCTATAATTCTCTATCATTGCGAGACGTTTTTGGGCGCGCGGTAGGGAGCTATGGACGCGTGTGTCGTCGGTGGCGGTAGCGGAGCCAAATGTAAGTTGTGTGAAACCCACGCGCTTACATAATGGCGACCGTGACAGGACACCGAGCATCGCCACTCCGCTACCGCCACCGACGACACACGCGTCCATAGCTCCCTACCGCGCGCCCAAAAACGTCTCGCAATGATAGAGAATTATAGTCTTAAACTAATAGTAATAAGTTGTATGTACAATACAAAGTTATTAAAGTTGTAATGTTCATCTGACGTGTTTTCCTTTAAAAGAACTACTAATGTAAGTTGTGTGAAACCCACGCGCTTACATAATGGCGACCGTTTAACTGCAATCATCGGACTCCGAGCCTTCCAACACTTCGTGCTTCCCTGAGCTTCTTGCACCCGCCGCCGTGTGCATTCGGCGTGTCTACGGGCAGCGAGCATCGACCATCGTGCGTGTCGAGAATTAGTACGAAGAGGAGATCAAGTTACCGATTGGCGAGTGCGGCCTGCGTGGGTGTGGCCGGCCCGTGAAATCGTGAATATCCAGCTAAGTTTCCTTTCCTCTATTTTCCTATTACCTATACCCCTTTTGTTGTAGTCTATAGCCTGCGTTATTGCGGGACAACTACTTCAGTGATAGGAAAAGCATGCATGCATGTGCATTGTGCGTATCTATTTAATTAAACAACAATATTAATTCCTGCCACCTATAACCCTTGATTTTGTAGCCCTGTGTAATAGTGCGATTGCATAGGTAGCTACAAGTGGCTAGGAAAAATACCTTTGGGTAAGGTATCTACTTACAATTCTACGCTATTATTTCGCGATTCAATTACTCCAGTCACCTATTCTGTTTCGTTGTAGGCTATCTTCTATACCCTGCACTAAATTGTGCAACTACAACAGTGACCTTGGAAAACATTACTTGACTACTTGTGCGCCATTTTGTGTTGTTCATTGTGAACACACGTGTTGCTTACGCTATCCCTCCCGCATGTACTGAAGGTGCTAGCCAGCATTTGTGCTCGTTTTCAACATAGCCATCTTATTTTAATTTTTTCTTGGGTTACTGACGAGTGTTTATTTTTGTGCCTTTGCGTGTTTGTTCACACCCCTGCTGTTCTCTGATTGCACTATCCTTGGCTTGTGTTGCACGTTATATACCCCGCCTTGGGCCGAATTTTTCAGCGCAAGAGGTGCCCGTGCCCATCCTTGTGGCCAGAGCCCGTCATCACTTCGGGTGATCATCGAGTGCCTTGTGCCGGCGCCGCCGCCGCACGCGTGCCCTCCGCCCCGAGATCCGCGCCCGCGCGTGGTTGCTTCGCTAACGCCGAGGGAGTGCCGGTAACTACCGAAAACCAGACGAGGAGGAACGTAAGATCTTTCCAGTTATTTTGTACCTGTGATTCAGTGCTGTCCTTATTAAAGTCGTTTTATTGATTAATTATTATCGCCATGGATATCAAAACTCTAAAAGCTAAACGTGCCAGTATCCGTGGTAGGCTAACTAAATTTGAATATTACTTAGACCAAATCAAGACAGTACCCATATCTGAATACAAAGAATCACAAGTAAATGAGCTTAAATTAAAACTAGAGATGATCAAAGATTTATTTAAAAACTTTGTTGTGCTGCAAGATCAAATCGATGAGCTTTCCATTGAAACAATATCTATTGAAATTGATGAGAGGGACGCTACGGACTCTAAGTTTATAGAGTTGATTGCCGAGACAGAAACAATTCTGCGGCAATGCCCTAGTGAATCTCAACAACATCCATACCATCATCATTCTCAGAGCGAGCATTCTAACAGTGTCAATTTTAAATTACCTAAAATAGAAATAGCAAAGTTTGATGGTACTTATTCTAAATGGTTAGACTTTAGAGATACTTTTAAATCACTAATTCATGAAAACTCACGATTACTTCCTAGTTACAAATTCCATTATCTCAATTCTTACTTAACCGGCGAAGCAGCCAACATTTTAACTAACCTAGCAGTCTCAGACAAAAACTACACGGTTGCTTGGGACCTGCTGTGTCAGAGGTACAATAACAAGAGACACTTGATCACACAACACATAGATTTAATTTTATTTGAACTACAACCCACTCACCGTGATTCTGAAAGTTCCCTTAGAGCATTGGTTTATAGTGTCAACAAAAATCTCAGAGCCCTGTCAAGTTTAGGTCAGTCCACAGACGAATGGGACCCATTGATAGTACAAATTATGTACCACAAACTTGATTTCACTACCAAACGAGCATGGGACGAACATAGGAATCCTGATGATGACAATATGCCCAAATTAAGCGAATTAATAAAATTCTTACAAAATCGTGCCAACATTGTAGAGAATACTTCTAGTAGTAAGAAACGCAACACTAGCTGTAAGCTGGAGCGCGCCTGCACAACCTTAGCATGTATGGAAGCTAATACAAACAATGACAAACCTAACGGGGGATCAACTTGGGTCTGCAACTATTGCAGTGCAGATCACAGCATCTACAAATGTCCTACATTTTTATCAAAAACTCCAGAACAACGAAAAGCTGAGATTTACCGACTACAGTTATGTCCTAATTGCCTTAAAAAAGGACATGTTGCCAAGGATTGTCCTCAAGGGCCATGTCGAAAATGTAACAGAAAGCATAATTCATTGCTTCACATAACTTCACAGCCTGCAGCCAGCGTTTCTGTACAACCTGCTATTGCTGAAGCCACGGTAGTTCCTGAATCAACCATTGAAGTTTCAGTTAACTTCTCATCTCAGGTACAACGCAACAATCTCGTATTACTATCTACAGCCATTATAGACGTGGTAAATCCAAGTAACAACGCATGCCAAAAAGTACGTTGCCTTCTCGACTCCGGAAGTGCAGCCACCTTTATAACTAGAGAGTTGAAAGAGAAGTTGGGTCTACCTGCCATACAGACAAATACTACGAAGATAACCGGTATGGGCAATACACACTGTGGATTCATCACAGAGAGAAGCGTTGTCCGCATACATTCTCGGCACACAGACTACCATACCACACTGGCATGCCCGGTTCTACCTGAGCTTACAGCAAATATTCCAAGTTCAACCATAGATTTCAGCTTCTTCAAAATTCCTCCGAAAACTCCGGGGCCGATCTAGCCGATCCTTCCTTCAACACTTCAGGCCCAATAGACATGCTGATTGGTGCGGATTTATTCTGGCAAATTATAGGAACAGAGCAGCAATCACTTGGAGCAAATTTGCCATTTTTGAGAAGTTCCCAGTTGGGCTGGTTAGTTTCAGGCGCTATAGCTATACCTTCCAACTATGTACCTAGTAATGTTCAATGTAATTTGTCAAGAAATGACGATCATTTAAACAATAATTTTGATAAACAACTTGCCCGATTTTGGGAGCTAGAAGAGCTACCAATAAGGCCTCTCCTGAGTGATAGTGAGAAGATGTGTGAGCAGCATTTTCAGACACACACCACCCGCCAAGAAAATGGACATTTCTCTGTGAAGCTTCCACTTAAAGAGTCTACTGAGGTTCTCGGTGATTCCTATCATAGAGCAAGACAAAGATTATTTTCTTTAGAGCGAAAATTCCGCAAAAATCCGAAGCTCAAGCAAGCCTATTGTGAATTTATAGCAGAATACCTGTCGCTGGGCCACTGCACTCCGCTAGAGCAGCCGCCTCCGCCGCGCCGGCACCACTACCTCTGCCACCACGCTGTGCTGCGCGAGCAGAGCGAATCCACCAAGCTGCGCGTCGTATTCGACGGCTCCGCCGCGACATCTACTGGCGTTTCCTTAAACGATATCCAAATGATTGGCCCCAAGGTACAAGACTCCTTGTTCTCGATTCTGATGCGATTTCGCCTACACAAGTACGTATTAGCTGGAGATATCGATAAATTCTATCGTCAAGTCGATGTCCACGAAGAAGACAGAGACCTACAGCTTATTCTTTGGCGTGAAGAAGAAAATCTCCCTATAAAAACACTTAGGCTCAACACCGTGACCTATGGCTTCGCTAGCGCAAGCTACTTGAGCACCAAATGCTTGTGGCAACTTGGAGAAGATTGCAACGACGATAAGATAAAGAAAATAATTCAGAAGGATTTTTATTGCGACGATCTACTAATAGGAGCTGACACTAAAGAAGAGCTACTACACATACTAAATGCAGTCACCGGTAAGCTGAAATCTGGCTGCTTCAATCTCCGAAAATTCAGGTCAAATGCCCCTGACATCTTTCCTGTCTCTAGTGTTGACCTGCAGAGCAAGTTAAGCTTGAGTGACGCTTCCAGTGCCCTCGGCTTGGGCTGGAGCCCGCGATCCGACTCTCTTCATTTCACCATTGAAGCTCCAAGCTCCGAATCTATAGAAAATATCACGAAAAGAGCAATACTATCATCGTCTTTCAGCATTTTCGATCCTCTCGGATTGCTTTCACCGACCACTGTCCAGCCGAAGATGCTTATGCAACAGCTGTGGCGGCGAGGATTGGACTGGGATGAGCCAGTCCCAGATGATCTACGAAAAGAATGGCAGAAAATGAGTTCCAGCCATCCGTCGCTTAATGAAATGGCAATACCAAGAAGAGTTCTATGTGAGAATCCACAAGAAATTCAATTACACTCCTTCTGTGATGCATCCATGCATGCTTATGGCGCATGCATATACCTACGATCCACTGATAAAAAAGGTAACGTAGCAGTCCATTTACTCTGTGCCAAATCAAGAGTGGCGCCTACTAAACCGCCTCTTACCATACCAAAGTTGGAGCTACTTGGAGCTCTACTTGCCGCAAATCTCACGAAGACTGTTTTGGACTCCCTGCGGTACCCTATTTCTATGTGCATACACTGGTGTGACTCCAGTGTCGTACTCGCATGGCTCAACAGCACTCCCAGCAAACTGAAGAGTTTTGTTGCTAACAAGGTCGTAGACATCTGCGAGAATACAAACCTTTCTTCATGGCGTCACGTGCCCACTGCTGCCAACCCAGCTGACTACATCTCCCGCGGAGTCCCTGCAGAGAAGCTGCGCACTCTACAAGACTGGTGGTCAGGCCCGTCCTTCCTCAGCATGGATAAAAATCATTGGCCATCGCAAGAAAAACCAAGTAAAACCAACTTACCTGAGATGAAGGTCTTACTAGTGACGACAGAAAGCAAGTCACTAGTTATTCGATTTGAAGATTACTCCACTCTCAACAGAATCAAGAGAATATTTGCATATGTACTAAGGTACATCCGATGTCTGAAAGACAAAAATGTTATAAGAGGTCCTCTGTCAGTTCAAGAGATGAACATTTCATTAACATTATTAGCCAAAGAGGCTCAAAAACAATCATTCCCTGAAGAGTACAACAAACTAAGGAAAGGTGAAGCCATACTCAAGGGTAAAATATCAGCTCTTAGCCCTTTCCTCGACAAGGAAGGTGTTATGAGAGTAGGTGGTAGGCTTGATCGTTCCAACTATAGCCATGATAAAAAACATCCTATAATTTTAGACTCCAAACATCAATTGACCATCTTGATATTTCGCCAGGAACACAAACGCCTATTGCACGCAGGTCCACAGCAACTTCTGTATTCTGTCCGAGAGTCCTTTTGGGCGATCAACGGCAGGCAGCTCTCTCGCAGCACCGTGCGCTCTTGCGTCGTGTGCCGCCGCCACAAAGGACAAACTCTTACACCAATGATGGGCAGTCTACCTCCCGAGCGAGTCACGCCCGCTCCACCCTTCCAGTCTATCGGGATGGATTTTGCAGGGCCCTTTCACATAATCAATAAAAAAGGTCGTGGGGCTCGCGTATCTAAATGCTATTTATGTCTCTTCATCTGCTTTAGGTTCAAGTGTGTGCACTTGGAGGCCGTTAGCGACCTCTCTAAAGACGCATTCATTTCATGTTTAAAACGCTTCATTTCACGTAGAGGAAAACCCTCGGAGATATTTTCAGACAACGGGCGTAATTTCGTTGCAGCGTCCAAGGAAGTCGGTCAATTTCTAAAATCAAACGCGAAAGGAATTAGTGAACTTGCAGCAAACATGCAAATTAGCTTCAATTTCCATCCACCTTACGCTCCTCACTTTTCTGGTTTGTCGGAGGCCGGCATTAAATCGGCTAAGCATATAATCAAACGTGTAATGGGCAACACAAATCTGAACTTCGAAGAGTTGTCCACGCTATTTACGCAGGTTGAGGCTATAATGAATAGCCGACCCCTGTCCCCACTTTCTTCTTGTCCTACAGATTTCCTTCCTCTCTCCCCAGGGCACTTCCTGATCGGCCGGCCGCTGACCGCACCGCCATCGCCAATCATCGAGGACAGCGCACGCTGCCGCACAAGATATGAAGCCATCGAAAAAATGCGACAGCAATTTTGGACACGGTGGCAACGGGAGTACATCTCTGAGCTCCAAACAAGAACGAAATGGCGTGAGAACAAGGCCAAGTTGACTACTGGTGATTTAGTGCTCATTCAGGAGGATAATACGCCTCCGCTATGCTGGCGCCTGGGGCGCATTGCCAAACTGTATCCTGGAGAGGACGGCATATCTCGCGTCGCCGATATCTCGACTACCAGAGGCACTATCAAACGGTCCCTTACTCGCCTCTGCCCTCTACTAGACTGATCCACATGTTCATCACACATGTAAGCAATCAATGAAGAGAACATTTAAAGAAAATAGAGACATTTAATGAAAAGGAGAACATCTTAATACTGCTTTACATGCACGCCATCTCCACACGTGCCTCTCGCTGTCCACATCACTGCACTGCCGCATACAGCGCCGCACTGCCATTACTTCTTGCAATCGCGTGCACACGTCGCTACACCTATACTTCTGCATCAGCGCCAAGGGTGCAACTTCATCAGCTTCGACGACGACTGAAGCCCTCGTCGCCAACCCGCCATTTTGTCGCTCCCCTGCGCACTCATCACCGGCCCCGGAGTATGTTCGCGCCAACACTACGCGACCAGAATTTTGCCTGCGCCGCGCGTCCCCTCACTATGGGACACCCCGCGCCTGCCCTCCCACACACCCCGCAACGCGTCTGCGTCGAGCGAGCCGCGCTCTCGGCCCCTTTGGCTCCGCTACCGCCACCGACGACACACGCGTCCATAGCTCCCTACCGCGCGCCCAAAAACGTCTCGCAATGATAGAGAATTATAGTCTTAAACTAATAGTAATAAGTTGTATGTACAATACAAAGTTATTAAAGTTGTAATGTTCATCTGACGTGTTTTCCTTTAAAAGAACTACTAATGTAAGTTGTGTGAAACCCACGCGCTTACACATTTGGTTAATGTATGTATATGTATATACATATTAAGTATCTATATATTTTGAAATTATTTATATATCATTAGTAGTAATTAGCAGAATCCGGTGAGACTGGAAGTCGACCCCAATATAGTTGGTAAAAAGGCTAGGCATGATGTCCCGTTTTTACCCTTTGGGTCCCGTACCCAAAGGGTAAAAACGGGACCCTATTACTAAGACTCCGCGATCCGTCTGTCTGTCTGTCTGTCTGTCTGTCTGTCCGTCTGTCACCAGGCTGTATCTCATGAATCTTGATAGCTAGACAGCTGAAATTTTCATTGATGATGTATTTCTGTTGCTGCTATAACAACAAACACTAAAAACAGAATAAAATAAATATTTAAGGGAGGCTCCCATATAACAAGTCCGACTCGCAGTTGGCCGGTTTTTTTCGGTCTGCTGGCAGATATTGCCTAAGAAATAAGCAGTGCCCTTGTACTCTATTGTCTTGATGTTTTGTCTTTATGTATCTATACTGTGTGTAAATTAATGAATAAATAAATATGTATATTGAAAAAAAAAACAATAATAAAATTTACTCCGAGCCAATAATGGAATTGAATCCACACCGAGTGCAGGCGCCAACCCGGCGAAACCGCGCATGCAAAGGTATTCGACATACGTATCGCTCGGGATCACCACCTTATTCGATAGCATGGAAATGATACGTGTGGAAGCTCATCACGAATGTTTTCCAAAACCGCCAACGTAAAGCAAACCAGCTCCGACGTCACTCACGCCGCAACACTGGAAATTCGTGGCAATAATTGCCGTATAATAAAATTAAAAATTAATTAATTCGGCAAAAAAGTTGTAAATGAAAATAGTCAAAAAATAAATAAAAAGCCCGACTGCCTAACTAAAAAGATCTAAACAAGAAGAAAATCATGCTGTTCAGTAGTAGGACACATATGGTTTGAGTCAGTCAGCTCGCGATTATGTTTTTATTATGTAGGCTTCTTGTATACATTTTTGGTCGGGATTTTTATTTATTTATGGACTTTTTTTATTTGACAACTTCAAATGCGATACATGGACTCTCGTGAACCACATTTGGAACAAGATAAAATTTCAAATTTAAAAGAACCTCCGATTTTAATTTTTAGGTCATGCTTTTTAAACTACATATAAGTATATTATTTCTAGGAGCAGACACGCTTCAATCGACAATTTATCGAAACACGTAATAATGACAAGATATCTAGCGAAAAAACCAGATTTATAGAGTAAAATGCGAATAACTTTTGAACAACTAAACCTAAAAAAAATATGTCAAAATCGGTTTATCCGTTTAGGCGCTATGATGCCACAGATAGACACACAGATACACACGTCAAACTTATAACACCCCTCTTTTTCCGTCGGGGGTTAAAAATTAACAGTAGTACAGTTATGTGGACGTGGTTTATGAGAGGAGTAAGAAATACCGGTCTGAAAGTAATAAGTCATCCAGCGGACATTTTAAAGTGTTTTTATTCTTTGAACTATTTGTTAATAATAGCGATTGGACTAGGTACAACTAACAATACATGTTGGTACAAGTAAAAATTCAAAATGTCCAAAATCCCCATTTTTTTTATATTTCATACTTTTTAAACTACATAATTTATTTAGTAGTAGACACGCTTCGATCAACAATCTATCGAATACGTAGTTATGACACGATATCTTTCGAAAATACTGCGTTCCAAACAGAAAACATCCCATAACTTTTGAACGGCTAAACCGATTTTCACCCGACATAGCTAAGAACACTCTCGACAAAGTCACCTTTCAAACAAAAAAATCTTAATCAAAATTTGTTCATCTGTTTAGGCGCTATGATGCCACAGACAGACACACAGATACACAGCAACACACGTCAAACTTATATACTAAACTAAACCTAAAATTATCGCAAAAAAAACTGCAAAAAATCACGTTTGGAGTCCCACTTAAATATTTTTTTTATTCTGTTTTTAGTATTTGTTGTTTAAGCGACAACAGAAATACATCATCTGTGAAAATTTCAACTGTTTATCTATCACGGTTCATGAGATACAGCCTGGTGACAGACAGACAAACAGGCAGACAGACCGACAGTGGAGTCTTAGTAATAGGGTCCCATTTATACCTTTTGGGTACGGAACCCTAAAAAGGAAACCATAGTCAACAGAAAGCCAATTACAAATCTTCACGTATCTATACTAATATTGTAAAGAGGAAAGATTTTTTTGTTTGTTTTTTTGTACCGAATGCGGCTCCGAAACTACTGGACTGATTTGAAAATTCTTTCACCAATAGAAAGCTACATAGGCTGAGTGACATAGGCTATTTTTTTATCCCGAAATTGGGTCCTGTGGGTTGGCCCACGGGAGCGAAGCCGCGGGCAACAGCTAGTATACTTATAATAATAATTAATTGTATGAGCACAAAAACAAAAAACTCACCGCTTTAATTAAAGTAAGAAGCAATATAAATAGGTACAAATTATTTGACTTTAGTTTGTAATTATTTGACTGACTAGCTTTCCGCCCACAGCTTCGCCTGCGTGGACTAAACGATTTTGGCTGTTTCGTTTTTTGCAGTTCTGGCGGGATATTGCAATTATTATTATTTTTTTTTTTTTTTTTATTATAGTTACGCTCGCGCTTGACCACTATCTCACCTGATGGTAAGCGATGATGTGGTCGACAGTGTTACACGCTTGCCTAGAAGTAACCTATTCACTCTTGACTTAAAGACCCCGAGGTTGTAGCTCTCTGGAAACACGGACTCCGGCAGGGAATTCCACTCCTTAGCTGTACGCATAATGAAAGTATTTCCAAAACGTTTAGTGCGTATGGGTGGGATGTCCACCATGTACCGATGGCGCATTGCCGTACGTCTGGTAGTCCGATGATGAAACGGGCTGGGCGGAATTAGATTATGCAATTCCATCGCACACTCCCCGAAATGCAACCGATAAAAAACCGACAAGCTGGCAACTCGACGACGATTTTCAAGGCTTTGGAGCTCTCTCTCGACTCTCACTCGACCAATGCCTCATTGCCGATGAGCCTCTTGGCCCGTTTTTCGATCGACTCTAGTGCATCAAGCTGGTATTTGGCCGATCCGTCCCAGAGATGAGAACAGTATTCCATGCAAGATCGAACTTGCGCTTGATACAACTTAAGCAGCTGCTCTGGCGTGAAGTACCGTCTCACCTTCGCAAGGATCCCCAACTTTTTGGCAGCTAGTTGAGCCTTTGCTTCAATGTATGGGCCAAAATTGAGTGTCGATGTCAACGTTACGCCAAGAAGCTCAAGATGGTCCGTTATCGGTACGGTTACACCTCGGAAAGATGGAGCCGGGTGAAATTGGCTCTTTTTCGCGGAGAAGAGACTCGCCTGTGTTTTTGCGGCATTGAACTTGACCAGATTGGCATCGCCCCATTCGGAGACTGCCTCCAAGGACAAGTTCAAGCGCTCCACCATGGCCTCACGGAGAGACCGGACCTGAGCCCCAGTGGCCCGTGCGTTTGACAAGTATCTCTCAGCAACAGTGCTGTCATCTGCATACCCAAAGGTGCCGGGTTTTAGCAGTTCATTTATGTGCAGCAAGAACAATGTCGCGGACAGTACCGACCCCTGAGGGACCCCGGCATTAATATCCAATAGGTCCGAAGAGCAGCCATCGATAACTACTCGAATGGACCGACCCCTCAGGAAGTCTGCAATCCAGTCACACAGACCACCGGGCAGACCGAATGAAGGAAGCTTACCAATAAGGCTTTCGTGCCAGACCCTATCAAAAGCCTTCGAGATGTCGAGGGAGACGGCAAGCGCTTCCCCATGTCTCTCGATGGCCTCACTCCAGATGTGAATGGCATACGCTAGAAGATCCCCAGTAGACCGATTTCGGCGGAAGCCGTATTGGCGGTTGGCTTCTAGGTATGCCAGGAGCTTACTATTAAGTACGCGTTCCATACTCTTACAGAGTATGGACGTTACAGAGATGGGTCTGTAGTTGGCCGGGTCAGCACGACTGCCCTTCTTGGGCACGGGCTGTACGTTGGCAAATATTTTAGTTATTATCCAAACAAAGCTTTCCGCCCGCGTCTTTGTTCGCGTAGACTACAAAATTAGCTAAGCTTTATTATTTTATCGAATTATAAAAATTACATGTTAATTGGTATAAAATTAGCATAAACCTAACAGCCACATCACATCATCAGCCTATTAATGTTCCCACTGCTGAGACACAGGCCTCCTCTCTTTGAGAGGGAACTGTCGTCGTGTTCTAATAGCTAGAGCGTTGGACTTTAATTCTGGAGGTCTCGTGGGATCGATTTCCTCGGGAAGGTACAAATAGTGAAAGATCACTTTGCTTTCAATTTCTGAATCCTTCTACCGGCAAGATGGAAAATGTATACAGGGTGGCGCAAATGTCATCACCCGATGTTCTTTGGCAGTATTTTTTTTTATGAATGGAATACTTTGGTTCTGCTTTTGGATAATATGTATTTGGTGTCTTCATTTATTTTTGCATTTAATCGAAAAAATTATATGACCGCGCCGTCACCAGAATTGATAAACATTCGGGCCGATTTATGGTATTTTCCATCACTCTTGCCAGAACTTCCGGCGGATATTATCTTTGAGGGCTTCAAGAGTCTGAGACTTGTTGACATACACTCGTGACAGTGACTCCAGGAAAGACGGTGGCACAGTGATCACGTGCTGCCGTGCATAGTGAGGCTCAAGGGAGGATAGAGTAAAGATTTTTGCGCCATTCTGTACAGTCTAGATATGGGTACTCCAATTACTTTACGCTAACATCTAACGTCATCAGGAAGTTGTAATTTTATTATGCACTTATTTTTATACCACATTGGTGGTTTTTCTGTCTGGTGACAAAATGATTAAGCTGCTAGTACTGATTCTGGAACAGGCAACGTAGAATTGCCCGTGTGAGATGCAATCTTTCCTTAAATCTGTGCCTGCCACCTTTAATGACTGATCCTGAGATTTATTTATGGTCATTGCAAAGCAGACCTTAAGGGGGCATTGTAATCGTTTAAACTCAAAGACATAGTCAGAGGGTATCAGTGATATTCGACGTATGAAAAATATTTTACAATGCATGTCCTCGAAAAGAGCGTTTTCCAAGCAGCCAAACTGTGCGGAAAGTGTCACTTTTTTTTACTAGTGCTTTTTACTTTCCTGTACTTTTTTAATTTTTAACTCCAACGTCAGCCCGCCGCATAGAGTTTTTATTATTTGAGAAAAGTTTTAAAATTAGTTAAGTACAGATTATCATTCATATAAAAAGTAAAACAAAACTAATACGTCATTTAAGGCGTTTTTAATTACTCTAGATTTAGATTTTGATCAATAAATTAATTTTAATTATTCATTAAATATGTTTGGCAGAATTAATATTTTGCTCGTGCCTTTTTGCGTTATGACGTGACAGCTATTGCACATGCGCAGTAGAACTATGAACTATTAGTTAATCTGTGGATATGCTGAGCGCCCTTGAATAAGCGCCATTTTATTAATTTCTTGCTTGGTTCAGATATATTTTTTTATTTCCTCGCACAATGCATAGTAAAATGTTGTATGATACACGTGCGTAAGATGATTTCCGACTCGTGTCGATTTATCCACTCACTCGCTTCGCTCGCTCGTGAATAAAAATGCCACTCATCGAAAATCACCTACTTCCCGCACTTGTAGCATAAATAACTATTTCCCGAGCACATCCAGTTGGTATATAATCATTCATACTTTTTTTAACACCCCTTTTTACCCCTTTAAGGAAGAGCAGAAATACTAAGTTTCAAGTAATTTTTTTGTTTTCTTACAATTTTTAACACCCCTTTTTACCCCTTTAAGGGATGCCATTCAAAAAATCCTGAAAGACGTATTTTATTTTATATTTAGAGGCCAAATGCCATATTTTATTCATTTCAAATTAAAAATGACAGAGTTTCATACAAACTTTCATCCCTTATTTAACTCCCTTAGGGGTTGAATTTCGAAAAATTCTTTCTTATTCCTTGTCTACATTATAAATGGAACCTCTGTGCAAAATATCAGCTTTCTAGGTCCATGGGTTTGGGCTGGGCGTTGATGAGTCAGTCAGTCAGGACTTTTCTTTTTATTTATATAGATGAGCGCAAACATAGAAACCAAACAACCAACCTACCGCTACTTGAAAATGTTTTGTAACGTAATAATATTAATGAAACTTGTTTATTGACCTTCACATTTACATCTAGAACTTCCGTCGCGAGAATCTTCACATAATAATCTAAGAATAGTAATTTGGTAGATTCGATGATCCGATGGTTCTATGCGTAAACTTTAGCTGTATATTGCACCAAATTGCCGTAATTTGTCGATTTACCATCCATAATCAGTTATGGAAGGCGTTTCTCACTGCACAACGTTAACCCTACGGAGACTCAAGTGATTGTTGTTGGTAGCCCTCGGTTACCCTCAAGAATCGACAGATCGCAGCTCTCATGAATTGTTTTGATGATCTGGAATGCTGGCAGGCATCATGTTTTTTGACTCCTTACAGCAAATGTTAAAGACCTGGATTTTTTCATTGACATAATCTTGTCGTGAGGTCCTCAGTTGCAAGAGGTGAGCCGTAAAGTGTTTGCGTCTGCGGGGTCTTTTTTCGTCATTTTCTTCAAACTGCCACCAAAACTGCGCTCGCCCTATCCCTCTTTCTCCCAATCCTTGATTATGCCGATGACAGTTATTTAAATCTAACTGAAGTGCAGCGAGATAAGCTTGAGCGGCTCCAAAACATTAGTATTAGATTCTTATAAAATAAATTAAAATATTTAGTTCGCGCAATTATGCCCATACTTCTAATTTCACCACCGTTGGTGTACTGGTAGAGAATGCCAAGTTCGTCATTGTACCTTTGTGCATGAAGTTTTAAGCCACACGTTTTTAACCCCCGACGAAAAAAGAGGGATGTTATAATTTTGGCGTGTGTATCTGTGTGTCTGTCTGTTGCATCATATCTCCCAAACGGATACATCGATTTTGATTTAGCTTAGAGTTTGAATGGTGATTTCTTCGAGAGTGTTGTTAGATGAAAATCGGTTCAGACGTTCAGAAATGGTGCAGGTTGTTTTCCGCAAGATATCTTGCCTAAGTTATGTTTAGATAGATTGTCGATCTTAGCGTGTCTACTGTTAGGTAGACACACTATGACGCAGTTAAAATTAATGAAATAAAAAATAAAAACACCCGGACCCAAAAATCTCTAAAAAGAATAAAATAACATGTATTGACCTTTTAAGTTTAACATGAGAAGAAATATTTTTATTCATCGTTGTCATTTGAATAAATTAATACTAATATACCTAAGTTCTCCTTATTATTTGCTATAACGGAATGCATGCCTAGTTTGTTAAGGTCAAGGTCAACGAGTTTAGATCCGCTATAATGAATTCACATTTTATTGTTCTTTTTTACATCTGTTCACGTTGATTGCCTAAAATTAAATCAAATCCGAAAAAAGCAATCAATAATATTGAAGTAAACTGATACCACAAAACTACCATAATTCTTCTTCTTAATCTCGTCACCGTGACAGAACAGTTGTGGTCACGATGCGTATTTTTCTAGTGTTATAGCTCGTCTCACTATCTCTTTACATTTGATCCTGTCGGATGATGGTCTGGCGCATTCGTTAATAAGTTTTAAAAACCAGATTTAAAAAAATCACTAAATTTATAAATAATTGTCGATTTAATTAATCAATTTGTGACTTACATAATTTTAGACCTCGCTAGGCAAAAGATACCCAAATTATTATAGTGAACTTCCTGCATGCCGTTAACTTATTGTACGTAAACACAAGTTTTGACAAATAAATAACCTTGTCTTTAGATACGGTTTAAGTAATAGGATGAGTCTGTCAGACCCTACCAGGAAGGCCGAGGATTAAGGATAGCGTCAACCGGTTTTTGGATTATGCTGCAAGCTGGATGACATATAACTTTATAAAAAACCTTGAAGTGGAAATAAAGACTTTCGTATATTAGATGGAATTTCAATAATGTACGAAATGCACCCAGATTTGTAGCTCAATTTAACCGAGGTCAAGAACTCCATGGACATCGCTGGAAACTTTTCAACAATGTTCTGTGTGTAAATGTATCTAAACACTTTAGTTTCAGCCAGGAAAGACGGCATCCCTACAAATATTATGCATAGTTTGCGCTTGTTGGGGTCATCGGTGTTTAATCCATACATATAGGTTCCTTTTTACTATTTTGGTGCAAAAACGTAAGGAAGCTCGCAGTCGGTTATTGCATGTATCCACAGGAAAACTGCTATTTTTGTAATTTTTCAACAAAGTTCACAGTATAGTTTTTAGGACTGCCTCGAAATTTCAGAGAAGCTTCGTTGCTGGTGTCTGTGGGTCCTATCGTATAGAGCAGCACAGTGGGACTGCAGCTCACACATCTGGCTCGGGGGAGAGGTACCGTGCTTGTTGCGGTTGCGTCGCGGTCGACTCTTCATACCCTCAACTAGAGTGAAGCCGTCCTCGTCTGCTTGACTGGTTTTTAGAGGCAGCGTATTCTGTGCACCATACAAGCAGTGCATTGCGATATATAGATGGTGTAAAGGTATATAGTGGTTTATTGAGAAACTTAGGCATTGCGCCTTCTTCGTAGTTTCCTTGCTTGAACTTGAAAAAAAAAGATGTTTTGCATGAACCTGTTGTCAAAAATACCTATTTATACTTATTTACTTACGCAATTGACACAATAATGAATGACATGAAGGGCATATATATTGACCGGTCTTAACTACTCTTATCATATCTATGATCAGCTCAGGGTACTCTGTAAAATTATAAAATAACTAGCTGACCCGGCAAACTTTGTTTTGCCATAAAAACGCCAAACATTCACCTACCCTACACCTACCCGACACCTACCCTACACCTACCCTACACCTACCCTACACCTACCCGACACCTACCCTACACCTACCCTACACCTACCCTACACCTACCCTACACCTACCCTACACCTACCCTACACCTACCCTACACCTACCCTACACCTACCCTACACCTACCCTACACCTACCCTACACCTACCCTACACCTACCCTACACCTACCCTACACCTACCCTACACCTACCCTACACCTACCCTACACCTACCCTACACCTACCCTACACCTACCCTACACCTACCCTACACCTACCCTACACCTACCCTACACCTACCCTACACCTACCCTACACCTACCCTACACCTACCCTACACCTACCCTACACCTACCCTACACCTACCCTACACCTACCCTACACCTACCCTACACCTACCCTACACCTACCCTACACCTACCCTACACCTACCCTACACCTACCCTACACCTACCCTACACCTACCCTACACCTACCCTACACCTACCCTACACCTACCCTACACCTACCCTACACCTACCCTACACCTACCCTACACCTACCCTACACCTACCCTACACCTACCCTACACCTACCCTACACCTACCCTACACCTACCCTACACCTACCCTACACCTACCCTACACCTACCCTACACCTACCCTACACCTACCCTACACCTACCCTACACCTACCCTACACCTACCCTACACCTACCCTACACCTACCCTACACCTACCCTACACCTACCCTACACCTACCCTACACCTACCCTACACCTACCCTACACCTACCCTACACCTACCCTACACCTACCCTACACCTACCCTACACCTACCCTACACCTACCCTACACCTACCCTACACCTACCCTACACCTACCCTACACCTACCCTACACCTACCCTACACCTACCCTACACCTACCCTACACCTACCCTACACCTACCCTACACCTACCCTACACCTACCCTACACCTACCCTACACCTACCCTACACCTACCCTACACCTACCCTACACCTACCCTACACCTACCCTACACCTACCCTACACCTACCCTACACCTACCCTACACCTACCCTACACCTACCCTACACCTACCCTACACCTACCCTACACCTACCCTACACCTACCCTACACCTACCCTACACCTACCCTACACCTACCCTACACCTACCCTACACCTACCCTACACCTACCCTACACCTACCCTACACCTACCCTACACCTACCCTACACCTACCCTACACCTACCCTACACCTACCCTACACCTACCCTACACCTACCCTACACCTACCCTACACCTACCCTACACCTACCCTACACCTACCCTACACCTACCCTACACCTACCCTACACCTACCCTACACCTACCCTACACCTACCGTACCATATTTTTTTTTTTTTTTTTTTTGGGATTAAATATAGATGTTGGCCGATTCTCATAGATACCTGATAAGCACAAAAAATTTCATCAAAATCGGTCAAGCCGTTTCGGAGGAGTATGGCAACGAAAACTGTGACACGAGAATTTTATATATTAGATAATATAATATTTGCACTTCACACTCGTGAAGAACGAGTTCCGCATGCTCGAGAATTGCATTTCATTGTATTTTAAATCAGTTTATTTGACATTTATTTAAATATTTTTAACATAATAATTGTAACGTAGTACTTTAGCGGAGGGGGCATAGATAAAGATGATACTGTTCGCTACTATTGCACACAGGAGAACGCAGCGCGCACGCACCCCGTGCACACTGATTCGCTCCACCTATCACGACATCGCGTCCGACCGCCGACCGCGCCGCGAGTGCCTTGTCCCCCTGAGCTGTGTCGAGTGTGACTGAGTACCGTGCGCCTGTGTAGCATGCCAGCCCGCTCGGTGATGCTGCTGCTGTGCGCCCTGGGTGAGTGTTGTGTGCGAGCCCTCGCCCGCGCCCGCTGCCGGGTTCTACCACCGCGATACTAACTACTCAACATTGCATCTAGAATCTAGAAGGGGAATCATGAATATGTGTATCTATGGTTGTTTGAGATATTTTGATCCTTATAGGTATTTGAGTCTTTCGAAGGCAGTCATAAAAATGTGTTGTTATTTTTTACCCGACTACGGCGAAGCAAAAGGGAGGATTATGTTTTAGACTGGTATGTGTGTGTGTATGTTCATCTGTTGCCTCATAACTTCTAAACTACTTATCATAATTTTACAAATTAGTTCGTATGCTACTTTGCGTACAACCACGGTTATCCTCTATGCCACGACCACGGTATTTGTGTTCGATTCCCAGTTCAGTTTATTTACTTTGAAAAAAACTCTTGCGCACAGAAGGCGCCGTGTACACAGCTACATTCACCAAAATAAATAGGTAACATTACTAACGTTCAAAAAAATGAAAGCACCGAAAATTGCTCTAACGAAATTAACTTTGCCGTTCGAAACCTATTGTCCCCATACGTCAACAGTACCTGGGCGACCGAGCTCTGCTCGGGTGAAAATAGAGATAACTAAAAGCTAGATCGATTTATCGCCCCCGAAACCCCTTGCATACAAAATTTCATGAAAATCGTTGGAGCCGTTTCTGAGATTCAAATTATATTGATTAAGAATTGCTCGTTTAAAGGTTAGATTAGATAGAGATTAGATAGATACAAAATTTTTCCTTTTCCAAGTACATTTTATAACTTGTTCGATTATTACTCGTAAACTTGTAAAACCTACTTATCTGTGATAGTTTTCCTTTTAAGTTCGTTATATACCACCGCCGTGATTTTTTTCACATATCCAAGAGCAGCCATTTAGTTGGCGGGGACACTTGACTCTAACAATAATTATCCATTTAAAGCTTAATTTTACGCAAAAAGGTTTTCACAGACCCGTAATAATGTTGAATGGCCTATCAAACGATACCCCACACTATGGGAAAGACGAGAAAAAGTTATCCCCACTTTACGTGTACAGAAAATAACCAAATAATCTTTTTTGTCCTGGTTTTTTTTTTACCACTTTGTCGGCGTGATGAATATGTATATCCATGCCAAATTATATTTTTATAGTACTAAGAGTCTCTAGCTAAGCTGTAGGTGGCCGGACGGACAGACGGACATGGCGAAATTATATTATATTAAAGGGTACCTTGACTACGTAACTCTAAAAACGCATGTTACTTTTATTTATTTATTTTGAATGTTTTATTATTTTTTACCAATTATTAATTAGAATATTTGTACGCCGTAGACGGCAAGACATGTCAATATTAATAAAATTAATGCTATCTTTACCACAAAATAGAAAGTATACAGAAGGGCCACTCCCGAAGTTCCAAAAACTGACACCTAAACTTGACAGACTCACTAGGGTTGCTACTATACTGATTCTGGATTTTAAAAAGGAGTAGGTAGTATAAGTTACAAACACACATACACCGATTCGTCTAAACATACATCATATCATGCTCACAATCTTAAAGCGTAAACAGAACATCATATATATATACATTAAAGATCACGACTCCACGTACGACGAAGATTGGAAGGTAACAAGACGTAACACTGGTGTTATAATGATCCCACGAAAAACATAAAATTGTGAAACGGCACCAAACTAGACAAAAACATAAATGTGAAAAAGGCGCCAAGTTCGACGAATTAGAGTTGAGATCTAGAAGGGTGACAAATTTCATAGCCTTTCTTTAAACAAAGCTACAAAGCGTAATTTTTTTGGCAATAGATTTAAAAAAAAAAAAAATTTTCTTAAATATTTAATTTTTAACTTGTTATCTTGATTTTTAGGGTTCCGTACCCTATTACTAAGACTCTGCGGTCCTTATGTCTGTCTGTGTGTCTGTCACCAGGCTGTATATCATGAACCGTAATAGCTAGACAGTTGAAATTTTCACAGATGATGTATTTCTGTTGCCGCTATAACAAAAAAAAAACATAAATAAAATCAGAATAAAATAAATATTTGAGTAGGGCTCCCATACAACAAACGTGATTTTCATGCCGTTTTGTAAGATAAAAGAACCAGTCAAGTCCGACTCGCACTTGACTGGTTCTTTTTTACCTTTATAACTTACTTACTTTTACTAGCTATTCCCCGCGACTTCGCTGACGTGGCCTACCCCACAGAACCATATTTGGGATTTTAAAAATAGCCTATGTCACTCACGAATAATGTAGCTTTTTACTGGTAATAGTTATTTATGCTACAAGTGCGGCAAGTAGGTGATTTCCGATGAGTGGTTTTTTTTATTCACGAGCGAGGGAAGCGAGTGAGTGGATAAATCAACACGAGTCGGAAATAATCTTACGCACGTGTATCATACAACATTTTACTATGCATTGTGCGAGGAAATAAAAAAATATATCTGAACCAAGCAAGAAATTAATAAAATGGTGCTTATTCAAGGGCGCTCAGCATATCCACAGATTAACTAATAGTTCATAGTGCCTCGGGCATATCTACTGCGCATGTGCAAATAGCTGTCACGTCGTAACGCAAATAGGCAAGAGCAAAATATTCATTCTGCCAAACATATTTAATGAATCAGAATCAGAAATCATTTATGTGCAAAGAATTTAGGTAAAAAAACATAGTTTTGATGTGTGTAAAAAGAAAAAAACAATTGGGTCCAGTACATTCTACCGTATGGCATACAACATTAAGCACTATAAAAATCAAAAGCATTGCAAATCTATATTAATCAAAAATTGTCATGTAATCAGTTTCTAATGTCATATTCAAAAGTCAAATTCAAATAATCACAATTTATCAGATCAGTTCATAATGTCACATTCTTAAAAGTAAAATTCACTGGAAAATAATAGTCTTAGTATATCAAATTAGAATATAACATAATAAATTTAAATATTTCTGAGCAATTTCATAGGGTGTTATCATTTAAAAACTCGCTGACAGTGTAATAGCATTTTTCAACAAGTAGTTTTGTTAATTTCTTTTTGGGTATTTTATTGTAGATAACTGGTCCCATATGCATAATATTTTTTCTTAATAAAGCTGTTTTGAAACTACCTGTATGTAATAGATCTTTGTATTGGAATCTCAGTAATGCAGGTCTTGAAGAATGATTTATCATTGTTTCAAAAAGATTCAGGCTCATTTTAACAAATAATGCTACCTCCAGAATATAAATTGATGGAAAGGTTAATAATTTTAGGGATTTGAACATAGGAATACAGCTGTCTGTTGAATTAATGCCGGTCATTGATCTCAAGCAATATTTTTGGGCTCTGAATACCCTTTCTCGTTCACTGCAATTCCCCCAAAATACTACTCCATATCTTAAGATAGAGGCAACCAGACCATGGTAAGCTATAATGATGGTGTTAATATTAACTTTTTTCGACAAATTATAGAAAATATAAGCGCCTCTACTTAACTTTTTGTAGACTTCTTCTGCCTGCTGTTTCCAAGTTAATTGGCTGTCAATTACTATACCTAAGAATTAAGCAACATTTGTTTTGTCAATATTTTGTCCATTGTATTCAATTTTTAACGGATCCGGGTGCAAACGTTGAAAGAAATGCATAATCTTTGTCTTTTGTAAATTAATAATTAGATTATTAGTGTTTAGCCAATTATTTATAGATTTTAATGTGTCATTAATGTCATTTTGAAAATTTGATTTTCCATGCATTTTACTATCGCTGTGCTATCATCAGCGAATAACACCATCGGCTGTTGCACTTTTCTCGCAAGATCATTAATATACATAAGAAATAATGGAGCTGCGATTACACTCCCCTGTGGAACTCCAAATTTGACTTCTCTACCATCAGATAGGTATTTAAATTCCAATTTTCGTCTAGCACATACTCTCGAGATTTCTGTATGTTCCTTACGATTACTAAGGTACGATTTTATAAGGCTCAACACATTGCCTCTAATGCCGTAGCTGTCAAGTTTTTGAAGTAGGATATTATGATTAACGTAATCAAATGCTTTGGTCATGTCAGTGAATATAGCACAAACTGGTGTTTTTTTGTCAACATTCGTCATTATATTATGTATTAAGTCATATATCGCCATGTTAATGTTTTTATTCTTTCTGAATCCCTGTTGCTCATTGCTTAGAATGTTAAATTTATCTAAAAATGAATATTTAAAATGAATTTATTGATCCAAAATCTAAATCCAGAGTAATTAAAAACGCCTTAAATGAAGTTTTTAGTTTTGTTTTACCTTTTATATGAATGACTAGCTGTGCCCGCGGCATCGCTCCCGTTATCTGTCTGCCATCCCTACCCCTACCCTACTTACCATACTGCCTACCCTACTTACCTACCTACCATTTTTGTTTCTATAGTCATCAATTTTTCACGGCGAATCTTAACACCGAGATTCAGAAAATCACTTCAAATGCACAACCCCATCTATCGAATATCGAGTTCAACTGTCCGAGTATCTGAATTGCGTGTGTTGTGATAGTTTTAATTCTTGAACACTTTAAATTCATCTAACTTTTGATAGAGTGACCCGATTGCGATGAAACAAAAACTAAGTAATTCTTCAAGTTACGCACAATTTTTATGTATAAAAGTTATTTACATTGGTTTCGTACATTCCACGTGATGCGTGCACAAATAAACAGACAAACAGATAAACAGACAAAAAATAAAAAAATGCCGGAAAAAGGTTTTGTTGGTTATCCTTTAATACACTGGCTATTTTTTTTGTAATATTTTCGATGTACAAAAAATACTTTTCTACAGATTTATTATATGTATTGATTAGTATATGTATTGATATTGATAATCTGTAGTTAACAAATTTTTAAAACATTTCTCAAATAATAAAAACTCTATGCGGCGGGCTGACGTTGGAGTTAAAAATTAAAAAAGTACAGGAAAGTAAAAAGCACTAGTAAAAAGTAGTAGACACTTTCCGCACAGTTTGGCTGCTTGGAAAACGCTCTTTTCGAGGACATGCATTGTAAAAGAATTTACAAAATCGGTTTAGCTGTTTTTTAATGTATCCATTACTTTCCTCTTTCTAATATTAGTGTATAGTGTAGAAGAATACAGTAAGCATCTTTATGTAATTTCAGGCTTCCTTACATTGGCTGTACCTACAGCGCTCATTGACGGTTGTCTGTAAGCTATTATGCTGTCCAATCTTTGCAGATAAATGCAAAAAGTTATAACCAGCCAAGTACGAGTCGGACCCGCGTGTCGAGTGTTCCGTAGGACTTCGGTTTCGCCGTAAATTGTCAGTGAGACCGTTTATACCTCCAAATATTAATTAATTAACATATTCGTTACTATTTTTAAAAGAAGAATGTACTATTTTCTTTTTTAATTTAGTAAAAAATGTACCTCTGTTGGGTTTAAAATAATAAAAGAGCGATTGATTAGAATTTGAATTCGTCGATAGCAACCGTGTTTAAATGCACGATTATTGTATTTCAACGTGTAGAAAATTCGCATTTTCTTTAAATACGTCATGGGGAATCATGTGCAAGGTAAGGAAAATATAAATTTTGAACTTCTTCCAAAAGATTGAATGACGTGACAGCCCTGACTGAGCTTAATCAATACTGCCCAGAAATCCCTGTAAAATTGTAATGACAATGTGTGCGTCGCTTAAGGTCTTTGTGTCTGTACCTTTTGTTTACCTATGTTTTACAAATCAAAATATTTGAATTTGAATCTGAATATCGATATTTAGGTTACTACCTCCTAGGCCAGATTTAACTTTGAAAAGTTAAAGATCTCGCGCTTGACCAAATCTTCTGAGTCAAGTCCGACTATCAGTCTTCCCAAGGGATAGTATTGGTTGTACGGGGTTCGAATGGAAACCGATCACAAATCAAATCAAATCATATATGTTTATTTGTTCGAATATGGTAAAATAGATGTTACAATATTGGTTCTAGCATATCCTGCCATAATATGGCGTATAAATATCCTACTAATATTATAAATGCGAAAGTTTGTGAGGATGTAGTACCTAGTAGTTTAAACTGTTAGGTTCGACAACGGGTGAGTCGCATATGTTGAATGTTGTACATCAAAATATGCAGGGTTTGTCCGGCAAGGAATTAGAGTTAAGCTTGTTTATGGAGAATTATGATGTTCATGTGTTATGTTTAACTGAACATTGGTTGAAAGAGCATGAAGTAGTGTTTATCAATGATGATTTATTTTCTGTACAGAGTGCATTTGTGAGAAAAACTGCTATTCGCGGTGGATCTTTAATTCTTGTTTCAAACAAGTTAAAATGTAAACAACGGTTAGACCTAGTTAATCTTTCCATTGAGCGCACTATCGAGTTGTCTTGTGTTGAACTTGAGCGGTACATAATAATTTGTGTCTACAGACCCCCTTCAGGGGACTTTACTAGTTTCGAATCTGCAATGGAGGATGCACTTAATAAGATTAAATGCAGTAGTAAAAATATAATTTTATGTGGAGATTTTAATGTTAATATTTTAGATGTTACTCCACTAAGTACTAGGCTTCTGAACTTATTTAAATCTTTTAATTTAGTTAATTTGTTTTTTGAACCAACTAGGATCACGGCGTCTTCGTCGACTTGCCTTGATAATATATTTTGTGATTTTGATGCCGACAATAAATTGGTGTTAAGTGATTTATCATCAGATCACTGTGGGTTAGTGGCTAGCTTCCCTATGCCATTAAGTAAAAAGCCGCGCAAAGTAGAATGCAGGCCTTATACTGTTAGTCGTTGCAGTAAGTTTAAAAATAATATAGCTCTTAAAGTTATACCGTCAATAATAGAGTACGAGAACCCAAATGAAATGTACGAGGCCCTTTTTGATGTTGTGCAAAATGAGTACAAATCCGTTTTTAAAACTAAAACTATCAACATTACTGGGACTTCCGCTGGTTTCAACCAATGGGCTACACCAGGCATTTATAAAAGCCGAGCGAGATTGTATGAGTTGTATGGTCTGAGACAGTACAAGTTTGATAACAATTTTTTAGAATATGTTAAAAATTATTCAAAATTATTTAAAAAGATTTGTCGTGTTGCAAAATCAAAATTTCTAAGTGAGACTATTAAAAATTCTAATAACAAAGTAAAAGCCACTTGGAAAATCATAAACAACGAAACGGGTAAATCGGTTAAAAAAGAAAATCAACTCGAGATCATGGTTGATAACAAATTAGTTAATAAACCAGCTGACGTAGCTGAGGCGTTTAATGAGTTTTTTACGAGCATACCTGCAACGACGACTTGCTCCTTAAGTTCATCGCCGTCTAAGGCTGAAAACCTATTGCATAGTAGCGTCCCTAAATGTAGTTATGTGTTGAGATTCGAGCATGTAGCGCCTCGTGATGTAGTTAATGTTTTTAATTCTCTTAAATCTAAAAACACGGGTGATTACTGGGGCATATCTACCAAACTTTTGGGCAATATAATAGACATTGTGGCCCCCTATCTTGCTGTTACGTTTAACAAATGCATTGATTTGGGTACTTTTCCTGATCTCATGAAGAGCAGTAAAGTCATCCCTCTATTTAAATCCGGTAGCAAAAATGATATTGGTAATTTCAGACCAATCTCTATTTTGCCTGCATTCAGCAAAATATTTGAAAAGTTAATTCTTAAGCAGTTACTCAGACATTTTAACTTACATAGCCTCCTTCACAATGACCAATATGGGTTTACGAAGGGTCGCTCGACTACAGATGCGGGTGTTGCTTTGTTGAAACACATATTTGACGCATGGGAGAAGTCGCGAAATGCAATTGGTGTTTTCTGCGATCTTTCTAAAGCCTTCGATTGCGTTCACCATGATACGCTTTTGCGTAAACTACGCCATTACGGTGTTCAAAACGAAGCCCTAAATGTAATTGAGTCATATTTACTTAATAGATACCAATGCGTAGACGTTAATGGCGCTAAATCTTCCAGGTTACCTGTTGAGCTGGGTGTACCTCAAGGCTCAATACTGGGTCCGTTTTTATTCCTGGTTTATATTAACGATCTGCCATTCTATTTAAAGGATATTTGCGACGTTGTACTGTTTGCGGATGATACTTCTCTGATCTTTAAAGTAGATAGGAATAGACAAGTTTTTGATGACGTGAATAACGCGCTATCAATGGTCACAGATTGGTTCACAACAAATAATCTTGTTCTTAATGCCAAGAAGACTAAATGCATAAAGTTCGCTTTGCCCAATGTTAGAAATCTGGGTCCCAACATTGTGCTCGGCAATGAGAAGCTCGAAACTGTTGATTCAGCTGTGTTTCTGGGTATAACAGTAGACTCAAAAATTCAATGGGGGCCACATATATCAAGCCTAGCGGGTAGGCTTAGCTCGGCCGCCTACGCCGTCAGAAAGGTTAGACAATACACTGACGTTGATACAGCAAGGTTGGTCTACTTTAGTTATTTTCACAGTATCATGTCCTACGGTATTCTACTGTGGGGCAGAGCCGCTGATATTCAAAATATATTTGTGCTTCAAAAACGAGCTGTTCGTGCCATTTACCAATTAGGTGCGCGTGTTTCTCTAAGAGATTTTTTTAAAGAGATTGGTATTCTCACAGCGGCTTCACAGTACATATTCGCCAACATTTTATATATTAGGCAGAACATTCATTTGTACAGTAACAATAGTGATATTCACAACTTTAACACCAGAAATAAGGACAAATTACGAGCTCCCTTTCATCGACTTCATAAGGTGCATAGTTCATTCGTTGGGGTTGGTATAACTTTTTACAACAAGTTACCGTCTTCTTTTCTAGATTTGCCATTTAACGCATTTAAAGCAAAGGTAAAAGCTAATCTCTGTTCTAAGGCATACTATTCTATTAATGATTATTTAGATGATAAGCATAGTTGGTCGCTGTGTTGAACTCAAGACAATGTTCGTGTTCTTTTACCAAAATTAGCTTGCTGTCAGGTTAAATATTATTATTTTTTAATTTCGTTTTTATGTGTATTTTTAAAATTTTATTTTTTGGTAAGACTGTCGTAGGTATCGTTTACTGTTATTGTCGGAGCTGATGAAGATTGCTACTATCTTTGCATTATATAGAGTTAATCTTTCTAGTATTATATAGCAGCATAGCCAGCATTGTGTGAGTACCATGTACTTCAGAGCTATCATTGTCTAGATACCTACGTCTTCTATTGACTTGAATGACTCCGGTGGTTGAGAGTATGTCATGCCCACTCAAATGTCTCGCCGATGGTGGCGCGTGTGTCGGATCATTTAGCTCCCTTCAAAATGGTTGAGCTGAATGGTGCTGATACATGTGTCATGTTCGTGAACGGGCGCTGTCGGTTGGGACTGGTCATCTCTTATCTGCCATGGTTTATTTTAATTGATTCTAATTTTATTTCTGAATTGTCTTTTTATATTTACTATGGACACTTTTAACTTGCTACATCGTTCTCACATAATGTGTAATCTCAACATGAATGATGTAACAAATGATTTGTAATAATTACCTAATTGAAAAAGAGTGTCCATGGAGTTTCTTGCCCGTTCTTCTCCATAGAGATCTACGCCTTGGAATGGGCATCTACGGTACTTTCACAGTTATTATGTCTTGTGACTGGGACTGTAGCACCATAATTTTGTAATGTTTTATTTTGTCTTTTGACAATTCAAAAGTGCCTGTAACTGGCCTACTTGAAATAAAGTGCTTTGACTTTTTGACTTTGACTTTGATGGATGGATGCATGTGTGATTGTTACCCTTTCACGCAAAAACTTCTAAACGGATTTGGATGATTCTTTACAGTAATATAGGTTATAGAATAACACATACAGTTTTTTTTGTATTTTGGTCAATTGTAAAAAAAATGTGCTCTTTGGGAGCAACCTTCGCGTGCGCTGCCTAAACCGTTGGATATATACAAATATAATGTCCCGTAGGATTATTTGTCTTAAATAGTTCCAAATAAAAGTCCGCGACAGCATATATCTACCTTTTATGTGTAAGCCACTATGACCAAAATAGTGAACCTTAATTACAATTAAATTGTATACTTTTTTTACAATGCACATTTTAGAACATGTATCAAACTCTTATCGAAATCGACACATTTGTCGCTTTAAATATTTAATGTAAATAAACTTTCTCTTTTACACTAAGTAATTTGAACGCATAGTTTAAAAGTTATCACGATAAGATTGACTTGAATGGACCTCAAGCGACATAAATACGCGCGGCGGGAAAAGCGGTGGAGCGGGGGGCGGGGCGATCTGATCCAAGCAATGACGCGTCATGGCTAAGTGCGCGACCCGAACGCGGGCACACGCGTGTTCATTATTCGTCTTTTTCTCTACAGCAAATTCGATTTTCGAAGCGATTTATTAATTCATACAATAGGCATAATTATTTATTATAATTAGTGTATTTTAGTAATGGAGGAGGAGCTCGTGGCTAAATAATAACAGCCGCACGGGTCGATCATCAAGGTTAAGCAACGCTTGACGAGGTCGGTCCATGGATGGGTGACCATTTCAACAAACCGAGCTTCCTCCGTGCCTCGGAAAGCACGTTAAGCCGTTGGTCCCGGCTGTTATTTGAAGATCTTTGACAGTCGTTACGGGTAGTCAGAAGCTTAAGATCTGAAACCAGTCTTGCCAAGGGGTACCGTGTTTACCCAGTTACTGGGTTGTGGAGGTCAGATAGGCAGTCGCTCCATGTAAAACACTGGTACTTAGCTGAATCCGGTAAGACTGGAAGCCGACCCCAATATAGTTGGGAAAAGGCTAGGCAGATGAGTGTATTTTAGTAATAACATTCAATACTTTCTATTGTAATTTCAGTCGTATTAGAATTGTAAAAAAATCATTATAAATTGTAGCCTATGTGTTATTCTGATGTATAATGTCTAATCCGTTTAGTAGTTTTTTGAGTGAAAAGAGTAACAAACATACATACACCCGTCCATCCTCACAAACTTTCGCATTTGTTTATTTCATAGGTGACGAAGAAGCACAAATCGACAGGCGTACTGAGTGCGTGCAAAGCGTAGATAGAAACATAGTTAAAAAATAAATTGTAGTTCTAAAAACTAAAAAACACGCTTTAATGGTAAGGATAATGGGACAAACTGTTTAAATTATTGCATTGTCATCGGTCCTTGATAAGTGTGCAAAGTTTCAAATCAATCCAACGTTTTGAAGTGGGTGAAAATCACGTTCAAAGATTCCGTTAAATTGATACATAGATACATAGATACATACATACCAAGCTAATAAAAGCGTGTTAAATAGATACATACATACCAAGCTAATAAAAGCGTGTTAATTACAACGAGTACTTCAGGACCACAACATTTTGGTGCATGAATTTAAAACAGATAGATACAGAATGATCAATGACGATCATTTCAAAGTAGTGATTCACTCAGACCGTGTACCACGTGGTTGAACACGTGTGAGAAGCGATTCAATGCCCCATCTACAAATGAAATAGCTGCTGTAGTAGTAGTGAACAAACTACGTCTCGGGACATCGTTGTACAGGCGCGAGATGGCATGCTCACTGGGGTTCCGGACACACATAGATTCTATGACGCTCTCGAGTACCCAATATTTACACCTCCAAGGGTTTCCCCCTTAATATAATAGGGGTTCAAAGATTGTATGGAATCCATCAGTTTTAAAGTTAGACATCTGAAATTTCGGATACGAGTAGAACTTATAGATAAAAAAAATAAAATGGTTTGTCACGAAACTAAGTGGATTACCAAATCCCACGCGAGCGAAGCCGCGGGCAATAGCTAGTTTATTATGAATTATAGTATAAAATCTGAATCTGTTATAGTTAATTAATAAATATTGAAATTGTATTGCAGTAATAAATTTGAATAAAAAAAAATTGTATTATATTGTAACAATTATAAATATGTTACTATGTATATTAGCGACATCTGGTGTCCATGAGACAAACTCAATATTGATCAGATATATCCCTGATTGATTGTTTGTTCACTTAGGTGCTAGATGGTGCTGACATATGTATGGCATTGATAAACGTATCAATAAAATATATCCTATTTGTGTGAAATCATTTAATTCAATAAACACACAAATTCAACATACAAAATAATATATTATTAAATTCTATTCAAATTAGTTACATAAAGGATACTTTAGAAAATGCGTCTATGGTTTAAAATAAAACGTTCAGGGTCTGTGGTTGACATGACTGTCAATTCTTTTTCAAGGGTGCACTTGAGGTCACTGGCACCTGTGAACTTTATAACCTAAGAAACCGACAAATAAATATCCTTGATGATGGGAAGGACAAGGCTGGCTAGCGTCAAAATGAAAGGACCAATTGTTCAGTAGGCGCTGGCTCCAAATGTCTCCTTAAGAGTATTTTAATTATTATACCTTAGAATAAATAATTGTCAACTAGCACAAATAGCTACAGCATGGTTTCGAACACTCCTGATGATATAATTCACAAAAGTTTGAAGACAGCTACACAGGATAACGGTACTGTTTGAGAAATCATATCTCCAGTATTAGGAATTGATGGTAAAATTTATTCCTTCTGAAAGTGAGTTGTTTATACCTATATTTTGGAACATCTACAAATTGTGATAACGGACTGTATGCTCGAAGAATTAAATTAGTTGACCAAACTGTGTGACTTTTACTTCAATCAACTTCATGTGAAATAATCCCTGCTATTGTCTCATGCAGAATACCTACCCCTGAGCACGCTGGTGAGTAAGGGTGAAAATTCTACCTTACAATATTAGTAATGTTGTGTTACTAATATAGTACAATTTTCTACTTAAGAAAGTCGTACATTACCAGCCGACAGGCTTCTGGTGAATGAGTGTCGATGGACATGACCCTGAGGGTAAGAAGAAATGTAGTGAGTATATTTATGTTTTAACTATCTTCTGCCAGCGGCTTTGCCCGCGTGAAAATCGTAAATCATCTCGAGGCAATATATGCTCGGTATAAAAAGTATCATAGTATTCCTGACTTTAAACTATCTCTGTGCCAAATTTTATCCAGATCCGTTCAGTCGTTCTGGCGTGAAGAAGTAACAAACACACACATTAACAAACTTTCGCCTTCATAATTTTAGTGTGCTTTAATTCGTCTTAAGTTATTTGATTATTGTACACTGAATCCTGCCCTCTACGTATTGTTAACTTTCTCTGTCACCCTAGTTTGCTGTAGGAGAACTCAACATTGAGTTAAGCTCGTCATTGTAGAAGTACTTAATTATCACACTGAATATAATATTTTTTTTGGTGTACAAAAAAGTCGTTGGTGGTAATATGAAGCTAAGAAAGGCTGCTGCGATTTATAATGTTAAACCAAACACTTTATTTTATAGAATTAAAAATACAAAGGGAAAAGCCTAAAAATCACCAAGTATTCTCATCCAAGTACACTGTCTTACAAGTATTTACTAGAGAAGAGGAAAGGATGTTATAAAAATATGATATAAATTATATAATATAATTATAATATATTCCTAATTAAGTGATTAAAAAAATGTTAAAACGAATTAATGAAACTTGTTTATGACCAGTTAAATCTGTTATTCAAAACTAACCTGTGTAATACTGCACTGATGTGGCCTTGGTAAATATCGACATATGACGCGAATGTCAACCTTACGACAAACGCAATTAAGTCTATATTTGCGACCACTGAGATAACCACCATCTATGGTCGGGTAGCGGAATTCGCTTGGTAATCGAATCTATATTTTTTTTTTTTTTTTTTTAAAAACGTTGCCCCACACTAGGAATTTCTTCCTGTATCGTGGGTGCGTTTACAAACATACAAACTCACATACACAAACACCCAGAGCCGGAACAACTATCTGTAGGTCATACAAATATTTGAACCGTGCGGGAATCGAACCCGCGACACGCAGCGCAGTAGTCAATCGCTCAACCACTGCGCCAACCGTGCGCCCGAATAATAGTTTGACTTTAGATTACAAAACATTGAAAATACCAATACTTACTGCACTAACACAACAAAATAGCCTCCCCGTGCGCATGCGCCGTACGGACCGGTACTGCCAACGACTCCGCCCACTCTAATGTGTTAGTCGAGCGTAAAAAATATTAATTTAGAAATCATTCATTTATTTATTGAACACTTCTTGCACACAAACGTACAGAGGCGGACTTAATGACTTAGGCATTTTCTACCAGTCGATCTTTGGGTGATGCAGAGATAACTAGTGGTAGGTACAATATTGAGAGTTAAACAAATCAGGTTTTTAACTCTCAATATTTTACCTACCATTAGTTGTCTCTGCATCACCAGACTGACTGGCATCATACAGACTGGCAAGAGACAGAGCGAAATAGAAGGAAATGGAGGAGGCTTTCACTGCCAGAGCGGTCCTTACAACAAAACGCGTTAACGCAGTTTAATAACATATACACAAACTAGAATAAGTATAATACTAGCACTACAAATAATGTTTAGAATTAATGTAAACTATGTGTAAGGAATAAATTAAGTTTTATTATTATTATGTTTCCTTTATTCATTTTGTTTCTTATAATCTACATTTTTAAATATTTTTTCAACACACTTGCTCATAAAGTGGCTCTAATTTCACCGCAATTAGACACATAATGATACCTGTTATCAAACTGTGGCTTTTTCATTGGTATTATTCACAAGTGAGTTATAGAGTTTTTTTTTTATATTTGGTTGAGTTGCTTTGTTCTTAAAAAAGTTTCGATACAAAAAAGATCGTGCTCAATAGTACAAATAAATTAATGTACCTATTGCTTGCTCATTTCATGCAACTTCGTATTTAAATAGATAATTTCAACTTGTATAAATTTTATTTGCTCTGTAATTAAGAAAAATTGAAATTCCCTATTTTGTACGTGGCTAAAACACTATCCACGAAAAGCCAAAAAGAAAAGAAAAGAAACCTCATTCTTTTAGTCTATGGCCGATCGCCATTGTTAAATGCGCGCGCATAGGAAAACTGTTTAATTTTGCCCGCCATTGTGAAAAAACTTCACTACTCCTCCTAAGGTGTTGGTCGAGGCTCATGGCTACTAAGCCATTGGCTGACACGACTATCGGTTCAATGATCGCTGTGTCCACATCCCATATGTCGACAACCTTGCGAGCCAAGTCAAGATACTTGATTTGCTTATCTTTCTCGGCTTTCACGAGGTTCCCGTCATGCGGGACAGTTATGTCAACAATCATTGCACGCCTCTCGATTCGGTCCACCACCACTATATCGGGCTTATTGGCCACAATAGTCCTGTCAGTGATGATGGACCGATCCCAGTGCAATGTGATGGGTATTGCCATTTTCGAGAACTGGGTCGGGCACATAACTTTAGTACGGTACCTCCGATGCCACAAGAGTGTATTTCAGAGCAAGTTGCTGTTGGATGATCCTGTCTACAAGGTTGTGCCTATACAAGTACTCTTCGTTAGCTAGACGAGAATATCCAGAGATAATGTGGCGGATCGATTCACCCGGGCGGTGACATGCCCGACAGATGTCACCCGAGCCACCCTTCACAATAAATCGCCGGTAGTTATTCGTCATGATAACTTCGTCCATTATTGCACAGACTTAGTTTGTCGTTTATTTATCTTTTTTCTTATTTTATTACATTTTTTAATAAAAAAAAAAAAAAAAAAAACATTTAAAAATATAAAAAATAGAAGCCAACCGGTATCGGGAACAGGGTCCAAGCTACCGGAGGTTAGGGCTCCAGAGACAGGAACCTCCTCACAATGCGAGCCGTATCGAGGAGTACTGCCTTCTGTATCAGACCCTTGATCCAACCGCCCAATGACAGCCTCGACAGATGGTCGTCGAGGCTCTTGGCCATCAGGCCGTTGGCCGTAACGACAATCGGCACAATGATCGCCGAGTCCACATTCCACATGTCGACAACCTCATGTGCTAAGTCAAGATACTTGATTTGTTTCTCTTTCTCAGCTTTCACGAGGTTCTCGTCATGTGGGATGGTGATATCGATTATCATTGTGCGGCGCGTTAATCGGTCTATCACCACTATATCTGGCTTATTGGCAACAATAGTCCTATCAGTAATGATAGACCGATCCCAGTACAACGTGACATGGTCATTTTCGAGGACTGGGTCGGGCACATACTTGTAATACGGTACCTCCGATTCCACTAGATTGTACTTCAAAGCAAGTTGCTGGTGAATAATCCTGGCCACTTGGTTATGCCTGTGTAAGTACTCGCCGTTAGCCAGACGAGAACAACCAGAGATAATATGTCTGATGGATTCACCCGGACGGTGGCATGCCCGATATATGTCAACCGTCCCGTCCTTCATTATATGTCTCCGGTAGTTATTCGTCAAGATAACTTAGTATTATTATTAATATTATAAAGACGAAAGTTTGTGAGTGTGTGTGTGCGTGTGTTTGTTTGTTTGTTACTTCTTCACGCTCAAATGGCTGGACTGATCTTGATGAAATTTGGCACAGTGATAGATTTTAGCCTGGAACAGCACATACTTTTTATCCCGGGAATATGTTTCCTTGGGATAATTATCGACATTCATGCGGGTGAAGCCGTTGGCAGAAGCTAGTTAATTTATATTTTGAGGTATAAACGGCCTCACTAATAATGGATAAACTCAAAAACAACTAGAACGCTTTTGATAATTCTTTCTCCAGTATAATAGTCACAGCGGATCTTTGTGTCTCCTGAAGTTGGCTCTGCGAACCATTGCGCAAGTAAAGGAGACTGCTTAAGTTGTATCAAGCGCAAGTTCGATCTTGCATGGAGTATGTAGTTCTCATCTCTGGGACGGATCTGCCAAATATCAGCTTGATGCACTAGAGTCGATTGAAAAACGGGCCAAGAGGCTCATTGGCAATGAAGCACTGGTTGAGTTTAAGCTCCAGAGCCTTGAACATCGTCGCCGAGTTGCCAACTTGTCGGTCTTTTATCGGTTACATTTCGGGGAATGTGCGATGGAATTGCATGATCAAATTCCGCCAAGCCCGATTCATCATCGGACTACAAGACGTACGGCGATGCGCCATCGCTACATTGTGGACATCCCACCCATACGCACTAAACGTTTTGGAAATACTTTCATAATGCGTACAGCTAAGGAGTGGAATTCCTTGCCGGAGTCTGTTTTTCCCGATAGCTACAATCTAGGGGTATTTAAATCAAGAGTGAATAGGTTACTTCTAGGCAAGCGTGCTACACCTTCGACCACATCATCGCTTACCATCAGGTGAGATAGTGGTCAAGCGCAAGCCTATCTACGATAAAAAAGACAGTTATCTTCACTTTCAACATTAAAACAAAAATAGCTACTGTGCAGGCTCTTGCAGCCAATTCAGAGACAAAGATCCGTTGTGAGCATTATAGAAAGCTACATTATTCCTGAGGGACATATGCTTTTTATCGCGAAGACGGGTCCTGTGGGATGGGCTATGGGAGCGAAGCCGCGGGGAACAGCTAGTAATTTACAGAGGTCAAAAAAAAAAAAAATGACAAGTAAAAAATTCAATATCTAAGAAAACAATAAGTCCATAGAAGAAAAAACTGTATATTGTAGTTTTGTTTAAGGAAAGGCTTTGAAACTTGTCACCGCTCTAGATTTAAACTCTTCTTCGTCGAACTCAGCGCCTTTTTCACATTTATGTTTTTGTCGAGTTTAGTGCCTTTTTACATTTTTATGTTTTTGGTGGGATCATTATTACACCATTGTTACGTCTTGTAA